>LNAC01000175.1:2607868-2734353 GCA_002007465.1 Ailurus styani | reverse complement strand
AAAAAAAAAAGAAAAAAGAAAAAAATAAAAAATAAAAAAAAGAGCTGAAAAGAGCTTAACCTATTAAAAGTGTGATTTTAAAAGAGGAACATAATTTCTGAATTAGTATGGAAAACTTGACAAGTGGGACCAAGTGTAAAGTTTTGGGTTTACTACAGTTTAAGGAGGACAGTTGAGTATATGCAAAAACATGTCCTATGTTTGAAAAATTATAAATAAAAATTAAAATGTATCTTAGTGTTTCTTTCTATCTGTCCACCACTTGCTCTACCTCCAGCCCCTTCTAATCCCCTCTATTCCTTCCCCAACACCCATTCCTTCCTCTTCATTGTCTGTTATCTTGTACCACTGCCCACTGGTTGGTTATCTTGATGGTGCTTGACAAAGCATTTACTCTTTGTTTCTAAACACCATCCAATCTGATTATCCATTCTTTTTTTTTAAGATTTTTTAAGATTTTATTTACTTATTTGAGAGAGTGAGGAGGGTAAGAGTGAGCGAGCATGAGTGGGGCCAGGGGACAAAGGGAGAGGGAGTAGCAGACTCCCCAGCAGATTGAGCCTGACTTAATCCCAAGACCCTGCGATCACGACCTGAGCCCAAGGCAGATGCTTAACCCACTAAGCCATAGGCGACCCTGATTATCCATTCTGATTTTCATTCTTAGATGTAGAGATCCCTAATCCCATAACCTCATCTTTTTGCCCCCTTTTTTTTTTTGAGAGGACCTAGTAGATCCTGACATAATATTTGGCACTTAGTATCACCATAGGAAAATGTATTAATAAATAATAGATACAACATGTACATTTGTATATTTTTAAGTAGTGCCTTCAACATGTTTTTTTTTTTAAGATTTTTATTTATTCATTTGACACAGAGAGAGAGATTACAAGTAGGCAGAGAGGCAGGCAGAGAGAGAGGAGAGAGGAGGAAGCAGGCTCCCTGCTGAGCAGAGAGCCCGATGCAGGCCTCGATCCCAGGACCCTGGGATCATGACCTGAGCCGAAGGCAGCGGCTTTAACCCACTGAGCCACCCAGGCGCCCGCCTTCAACATGTTTTTAATTTAGGGGCATGATCAACTCACCCATTAAAATCACATAAACACTATTGTCTGTGCTGTCTCCTAGAGCCTGACTTAGCTGTTCCCTTACTTAATAAATTATTCATTAATTAAACTAGTATTTATTTGTAAAGTACCTACTATATCAGACACTAGAGTTAGTCTTTGTAATAGTCTAGGTAAAAGATGGTAGCTTTGTCTGTGATGTTGAAAGTGGACGTGATGAAAAAACCGATGAAAATTCAAAGGATATTTAGGGAGTAAAACACAGAACTTGATGAGGAATTGTATACAAGGAGAAGAGAGAGGGAAGAAGTGAGGAATCCAAGTTGACTTCTGTATTTCTAGCATTTCAACTACTTCTATATTTCAGCTGGTTGAATGGCAATAGTTTTTACCAAGAAGATACAATGAAGGGAGACAAAGTGTGCAAAGAAGGTTGTGAATTCAGTCTTGAAAATGAGCCCCTTCATTATTATGCCTTTTAATAATTTGGCAGTAACCTCTCAAGTGAGGAAACATTTCAGTTCATACCCTTTGATTTTTAGTTATAGAACACTGTAAGCCACCTAAATCCTCCAGAAAATGAAAGTACAGATTCTTTATTCTCTTCTTCTCCAACCCCCCAGGCTGGGCTTCGTTATACAATGGATTTTGCGTCTGTTTCCCAAATGGAATCTGAGGCAACTTCCTGTCTGGTTTCATTAATACGGTTTCCCTCACCTCAAGTCCACCTTGACCTCCTCGACATTTTGTCAGGCTTGGAGTGTCCTTCCCAGCTTCGTTTGCTTGGCTACCATCTGTCTCTTCTATTCCCAGCTCCCATGTCACCTTCTTTGGGAAGCCTTCCTTGCACTGACCCCCTACCACTATTCCCTCATTTCCCAGTTGAGAAATGCTCTTTCCTTCCCTCTGCTCTTTTGTGTCTTGAACATACTTCTTTTATTGTCCTGATACGTTGTTCTGTAATTCTTAGTTTTATATTTCACTCTTCACCACGGAATGTGAGCTCCTTGAAAGTAGGGATTATGTCTCACTCAATTTTGTGTCTCCAGCATCAATATAGTGCTTGACACACCCTCAGTAAATATTTCTTGAATTGAATGTTTCCCTTTTGATGTGTTCCTGATGTCTAAGGTATGGAGTTCAAGCTTGAGTGCAGCCCTGGTTGATCTGATCTTCCCTATGAGTGAGGCAGTGTGTCTACCTGGTCTTAGCCCTTGATCCAGACACACTAATCTCACATCAAGCCTTTGCTAATGATGTTGTCCTTGCCTAGAATTCATTCATTCTTTCGGATGAACAGTTCGGACCATCTCTTCCTTTAAGTAAGAGCCTAGACACCCCTGACTTTGTAAGCTGTACTTTGTAATACAGCTTTATAAGCTGTATTATATCTGTCTTCTCAGATAGTACAGTGTGGACATCATGTACCATCTGATCCACTGACCTCTCAAAGTCACTTCCGAGTCACTGTCCAGTAATTCTTCCTTTGCCATGTTGCTTTAAAGTGAGAATTTATTCAAAACCTCATGTATAGGATACTGTTTATGAGTGTGTTCATGGTGTTTCTGTAGCACACATTTCTATAGTAATAGGTTAGCATGCTGAGCCCTGGGGTTCTCCTAAAGGTCATCGGTTTATTTTAATATAATAAATTTTGAAATTCTAGGTTATTTTAATCCCATTATTGAAAGCCTTTTCTCTGTGTCTCCTCTGTGTAGCACACAGAGGGAATTCCTAAGTGAGGTGTCCCTTTTCTGAAAGTATGAAAAATAGTTTCAACCTCATAAATAATGTGAGGACAAGATGAGGTGATTCAGATGAAATTCTCAATATACTAACAAGCACATAGTAGTTCCTCAATATATGATTGTTGAATAATCAATGAGTTCATTAAATCTTGATAAGTATATTTTTATATACAAAGTGATAAATTCTGTGTCACATTTTGCCAAAAACAGACTCTCTACTCCCAATGTTCGAAGAAGTTACCTGAAAACCTGCAAACTACCCAGTCTTTCATTCCTAAGCTACAACATTGATTCTCACATTTTCTTTTGATTTTTAGATTCTCCCCCGCCTTTTTTTTTTTGAGAGTTTCTGCTTTGTATTGTGTTTTTATTCTTTCCTTGGAAAACAGTGGCCATTTCATCATATCATTGAGGAACTTAATCAAACAATTGCTTAGCATTTATTTCTGTCTTTCCAATTTTGTCATAAGTTGCAAGTTGTGAAGGCTGTTCAGTAGTAAACATTTCAGTTAGCACATGCTGATCACACTCTTAAATCTTCACCCACTTGGAGATAACTGATAGAACCTACTGGAAATTAAGGCTGTAAATTTTCAGGTAGGGATTTCAGTGTTGCTGCAATCAATACTTTGCAGATAGTGCTAACAGTTTTTTTCTATGAAATATGTTGGCTAGTGGGTAGAAAATCAATGCCTGGGAATGAAAAACAGGTGTCAAGTTTGATAGGAACATCATGCATTTGATGTTTAGAGGCCAGAGGGTCCTGTCAACAAACACAGCAGTAATTCTGTCAGATACAATATGCATGGAATTAATGAAAATGCCAGAAACAAAGCAGTCTGGACAGCAAGCCAGTCCTGCAGAAAGTCAGGGCAAAAACCCTGTCTTCTTCTTGCATTTGAAGTGAATGCATTCTAGAAAGACAACAGAGGAGAGTTACAAGGGAGGCACATTTGCAGTCTCTGATACAAAGAGAAAAGGTGAGCAGAAGAGGAAGAGGTGACCTTGCCATCGAAGGGACAATAACAAGTGTCTGGCAGATGTGTAGAGATGCAGAGAGTGATGTAACTGATGCTATAGTCAAATTCGGGAGTCGCAAATCAGGAGTCTTTTCTAGGCTAGTCCAGCTTGGGCTCATTCCAGGGTTGGTGAAGGATGATGAAGGCCTGAGCTAGACAAGAGGGTAGAAGGAGCAAGAAAGAAATGACTGGAGATGCGTTTATTACATGCACGACACACCAGATACAGTAACTGTTGATATCCTAAAGTAAAAAAAAAAAAATTACAGTTATTTAATATTAGGGAATTGTTTACCAACTTGATAAACTAAGAGAAAAATGAAGTGTAAAATTAAAAAAATAATAAAATTATGTTACTTTTTTTTCGTAGTATTTTCTTACTGGAAAATGTACAAAAAGCCCTTGAAAATCAATGAAAACTCTTTGAGAGACTGGTACATGGTTACAAAGTGAAATATATAAAAATTACTAACTCTGGGGCCCCTGGGTGACTCAGTCTTTACGCTTCTGCCTTCAGCTCAGGTCATGATCCCAGGGTCCTGGGGTCAAGCCCCGCATCAGGCTCCCTGCTCGGCAGGAAGCCTGCTTCTCCCCTCCCACTCCCTCTACTTGTGTTCCCTCTCTCGCTGTGTCTTTCTCTGTCAAATAAATAAATAAAATCTTTTAAAAAAACAACAACAACAACATTTTTTTTAAAAAATCACTAACTCTGAAGCCACACTGCCTGAATCCAAATTCTAGCTCTGATGCTTATCTGTCAATTATAGAACCTTAGGCAAGTTGCTTAATGTTTGTGCCTCAGTTTCCCCATCTATGAATAAGTGGTTTTATGTAAAGACTTGGAATGGTGCTTGCTGCAATTAGTGCAATATAAATGTTTGCTGTTACTGTTGTTTTCACTGCTATTCCCAGCTTGCCTGTAATCTTAGAATAAAATGTAATTAAGAAGATGCCATTTACAGCCTACTAAAAACATATACAATGCCTAGGACAAAACCTAATAAGAAATAGTATATTAAGTATAGAAAAATTTATATTTTAAAGCTGTCTATTCTCCAAAAAGTAACTTTTAAATTTAATATAATTTCAGCTAAAATCCCAGTAACTTTTAGGGACTTGCTAAGTATTTTTAAAGTTTATCTGGAGGATTAGACATATGAAGCTAATCCAAAAAATTTTGAAACAGAGCATTCACAAGAGAGTGATTTGACCCACACATATTAAAACATGTTATATCGTTATTATAATAAAAATATTATATTTTGGTGTAATAGAAATTAGAAAGTACAAGCATATTCAATTTAGAAAGGTAGCATTTCAAATCTAAATAAATTCTTTACATCTTTACTCATTTTCCTGGCTCTCATAATGTACTTATGAGGAAAAATCTTTTGTGCCTCAGATAATGGCTTCTTTAGATGTTTGAAAGTTTCTTCTTTTCAGATACAATTTTAATGTTTTATTACTGAGGCAGTGTCCTGTCATTTTTTTTATTGCTGATTCAACATCTCAAGTGTGAGAAGCCTATATTTAGTCAACTAATGTTATTTTTAAAAATACCCATTTCGCTTGATTTACCAAATTTCTCCTTTTAAGAAAAATGAGTTAAGTGTATATGTGAATAAAGCAGCCTTAATTCTCCATTCCCCTAAGTACAGATCTTCCTTGACTTACAGTGGGGCTCATGTCCACATAAACCTCCCATAAGTTGAAAATACCATAAATCGAAAATGCATTGAACATGCCTAACCTTCCGAAGGTCACAGTATAGCCCTAGCCTAACCTTGAACTAGCCTACACCTGGGCACAGTCATCTGACACAGAGTGTATTTTACAATCAAGTGTTGACTAGCTCCTGTAATTGATTGAATCCTGTGCTGAAAGTGACAAACAGAATGGTTCTAAGTCAGGCATTGTTAACCCTGGTGATCTCATGTACTGGTGATCTTGTGGCTGACTGGGAGCTGCCCCACTGCCCAGCATCACAGGAGAGTATCTGCTGTGTATCTCGAGCTCAGGAAAAAGTAAAAATTGCAGATTGAAGGTACAGCTTCTCCCAACCGTGTATCGTTTTCGCACATGGTCAGGTTGAAAAATCTGAAGTCAAAGCATCATAAGTCAGGGATGGTCAGTATACATCCTCAATATAGTAATATCACAGGTCTTTCTAGGTTCTGATTCTCTGATTACTTTTTTCTCAATCCAGTTCAGATTTGTAAAACTTTTGGATGAATTACATTGTCATCAGTTATTTCTGCAGTGGCTTTTTTTTTTTAAGATTTTATTTACTATTTGACACAGAGAGAGAGAGATCAGATCACAAGTAGGCAGAGAGGCAGGCAGAGAGAGAGGAGGAAGCAGGCTCCCCGCTGACCAGGGAGCCTGATGCGGGCCTCGATCCCAGGACCCTGAGATCATGACCTGAGCCGAAGGCAGAGGCTTTAACCCACCGAGCCACCCAGGCACCCTGCCTTTTTAAAAGCCCAGTGTGAATTGGGTAGCATAGCAGTGTGCTTCTGACCTGAGCAAGAGGTCTGGAATAATGACTGGACCTGGTGGAAAGGCCCACATTGCCCAAGAATATCTGCAACAGTCCTGACCTAGAGCTGGCGTTGTTTTACATTAGCCCAGGTCACCGATGCTTACTGTTAATACCTTTGGGTTTTCCTTCCCCCTCTTATGTGTTGCCATTGAAGGAACACAAAAAGAATGTGTGCTTCTTTTGTGTACTTGAAATTCAATGTGTACTTGAAATTCTTACTCTGTATTCAAACAGCTTAG
Source organism: Ailurus styani (assembly GCA_002007465.1). Lineage (NCBI taxonomy): Eukaryota > Metazoa > Chordata > Mammalia > Carnivora > Ailuridae > Ailurus > Ailurus styani. The sequence continues at coordinate 2,727,735 of LNAC01000175.1, read as the reverse complement.
GTATGACCGATGTCATAGACTCTGAGCTCCATATGTTCCTCATATTTCTAGACCATTATAATTCATGATAGCTGCTCAAATGCTGTTCATTGAATGAAGATTTCCCCACAAATGCCACTTATGGATATTCAGATAGAAAGAGAGGTGTGGCTAGCTCTGTCTTCCACCTGACTCTAATAAGGTCTCTGTAACTCAGAATGAGGTTTATTGTCACGTTAATCAAATTTTCATTGGTTTTAGGAGGAAGGGAAACAGCTGCAGAGGTTAATGAAAGAAGAAAGCCTACACAGTTTTAAAAATATATACTAGCTGGTTTTTGGTTTTTTTTTTTTCCCTCTCTGCAGTTAGCTGCTTGAATTTTTAGCAGATGGCCATATTTCTAATCATAATATTGTCACAGTATTAATAGTATTTCCAGTACCCACTTAGTCAACCTCTTGATTTTTATCAGGCAAGTCCTCCTCTCCCCCTTTTAATTCTGTGAAACTGGAAAGTGATTAAAGTGTAGTCAGAATTAGGATATTTACTAGAGTTAGTTCTAAGAGCATAATCCATGGTAAAACATGTCCTTGTAACACCTTGAAAAGATCTTAATATTAATAAAGAACTGGAACCATTTTGTTAGTTTATTTTCTACCAGAGTTATGTTAGAGAAAACCTGATGCATTTTATGATTTTGTGCAACTCAGAAGTAATTACCAAATTCATAATTCTGTAAGTAGCAGATTTTTAATACCTACATTATTAGAACATACTGGATTTATTGTCTAGAAGCCAACCTTTGAAGTTAATAAAATGCAGTTGTCAGTGTTGCAAATACCCGTTAAATCTTGTATATTATTTTGTATCCATATAAACCATCCATGAGGAAATGAAGCCTCATAAGAAGTTCTGGGAACTTTTACAGATTACTATATTTCTCTCCTCAACAATTTGATACTTGTTCAGTTCTGCTTCTTCATTTAAATTAAAGGAGGTTTGATCTCAATCTTTTACTTCCACAGAGTCTTAAGTATAATTTTAGAATTATTCCTTTTATATTTAATTAAGTTTTGCTTAAAAAGTATATATATGTAAAAATAAATAAATAAATAATAAAAATAAAAAATATATATGTATACTTGCTTAGAATCCTGTGTAAAGCATAAATATTCAAAAATAGTAGATATTATCTTTATTGTTATTTTTTAAATATGGTACTTGATACATGGTTATATCAGTATTCTTTTCTGGGATAGATTTTCAGAGGTAGTATACAGTTTAGAAAAGGCTAGAAAAGGTCTTGACACTTTGAGATTATTGAAAGGACTTTCCTATAGTTGTGGATACCCATACTCTGGTCCAAAACCAACCAAACAAACAAAACAAAAAGCCAAAAATTAAAGGCCCCCATTAAAAAAGAAAAATTCCTTGGGTATTTTGCCAACTGGATATATTACAAACTGATAGAACAAGTTAGGGTTAGTAATTTAAATCTTTTTCATTTGGAGCTTTCCTGAAGAAGTAATGATTTTTATGAGATGGCAAAGAATGAAAGCTTTCATGGCTAATTTCCCCATAAGCTGAGAGCTGGGTGTGTACGATGTGGGTCCTTCTCCCTTCCTCGATCCCTTCTTGCCCAGGTACAGCTTCCCCAGGCTCTGACATGTCTCCCATCTTGCCATCTCAGTGCAACTTCCTCTTGTCCTTAGAACTCCGCAAAGTGGTGATGTGGTGTCTTCGTTCCCCACTGCAGTCACTTCTTTCAGATGTAGCCTCCCGGGTGACCACCCCAACCTTCTGGATTGCAGCAATAACTCTGGGAGAGTGCATATTAGCTCATGAAAATTGGGCAGGCGGTGGCTGGCATACGTTCTCTGAATTTGTACATGTGTGTTGATGCGTGGTGGCCAGGCATGAGTCTTGCTCTCCTCATTTTCACCCAAATTGTGTCTGCATTCATAATTATTGTTGTATTTGGTTGAGTCCCCACATGGAGAGCCAGCTACTCCTTTCACCTCCTGTATTGTGATTGGGTACAACTAAGTATAAGGTCGCACTGGGCCAGCAGTCTGTGTGCTACCATTAAAATTGGGTAGCAAGTCAACCAAGAGCTGACTTGGAGTCGATAGGATAAGATATACTTCAAGGTCATTGGTAGTGGTAGGATTTAAAAGGAAAGAACCACAGGGGTTTTTTCTTTCTAAGTTTTTATTTAAATTCTAGTTAGTTAACATGCAGTGTCATGTTAGTTTCAGGGGTACAATAGAGGGATTCACCATTTGCGTACATCACCCAGTGCTCATTTCACCTATTTAGCCCAACCCCCCACCCAAAAAGAACCACATCTTTTTTGAGAAGAGTGATATGGGTTTTTATATGGGAAAATAGAAAATAAGACTAAGATTCAGTCAAAAAGTAAATGTGAATTTCTTTTCATGCATTACCTTTTAATCTTAAGTTTTTCAATTTTCACATTTGTGCTGTATTCTGCCTTGTTGCCAGATGTTTAAAACATTTAACCATAATTGCATGGTGAGAGAGCTATTTCTGTTTATTCTGGGCCTGAATGCAACAAGCAGTTCAAAGTTTATTTCACTAGTTGATCTGGAGAATATTGTTCATCTATCAGTTCCTGCATTTGGAGTTAATTTGCCATCACTGATTTCATTCTACATTCCTTGGCTCAGGTTGATTATACACATCAGAATGTATCCATTTACAAAAAAAATTAACTCTGCTATGTAGCCATGTAGCATTAATTGATAACATTTCTTTAGCACAGATTTATATGGCCATGCAGTCTTGTCACTCCAGTTCAGTAAAGTCTTGTCTTAAATTCTCAATTTAGCTAACATTGCTGGGGATAATGACTTTGAATTAATGCAGTTTGTTAGCAGCTGTAGACTGCAGTGATAGCAAGAATGTCCTGCAACATCTTCTTCAGACTGATGTATGAAATAGCATATCCCATTTATTTTTGTACAACATTATAAACAACATCTGTGCCTCTGCTTTCCTGGCAAGGATGGAGCAGCTAAAATCTGAGAAGATTTATACCATGGTTTATCATCTTACCAGGTGATTTTCATGGCAACCTTAAAAGCTTAAACCAGGAGCTTAAAGTATTGCTCGGGTATGGCTCATGGATTAACTTAAATAATGCCTTGAAAATCAGTTTACTCTTTTAGCCATTTGGTGCTATATAGACATGCATGACACTTGATGAAGCTTTGAATTTAATTAGGGGCATCAAAAGATATGACCTTAAGTTACTTGGTCTGCATTGAAATGCCTTTGTTGTGACCAAGTTAGAAATGGCCAAGCTCATTTGTCATATCAGTACAGTGTGGTTACATCTTCTGCCTTCTGAAATGTGGAGGGGGGTCTGAGTGGTTCAGTCAGTTAGGTGTCCGGCTCTTGGTTTCATCTCAGGTCATGATCTCTGGGGTCTTGAGATTAAGCCCCACATCAGGCTCCACACTCAGTGGGGAGTCTGCTTGACGACTCTCTCCCTCTGCCCCATCCTTCTCACCCCCCTCTCTCTTAAATAAATAAAAAAAACTTGACAAATGAAATAAAAGAAAATGTGGAAGTTTAAGTTCTGCATTATGTTTATGCAACACTTAAACCCAGGACCTCTAATGAAGACCCCATCATCGTATCACAGTTCAGTTCAGTTCAGTTGTGGTTGGGATGCTGAACCCCTGCAACTCTTTGGCTCAAGTCGAAGGGTAATTGTCAGCCTACCCACTTTTTGTTGACTTAGATATGTGCCATGTACCTGGGGTGTAATTGGGGCAAATTGTCTCTGACATAAGGGTGAAGTGAAAAGTATATGTCTGTAGTCTTTTATCTTTCATTTAGCAACTAGACACATGTTTCCTTCATGCAAAGGGAAGAAAATCACAAGGACCCATGCTTGTCTCTCTTTAGAACTCTCTAGAATTAGCTTGTCATGAAATGTAAAACTAATGTGCAGTTATAAAAACTACTGCCAGCTTTTTGCTCACTACTGCCTGATGGCTAAGTAGATTTGGAAATGAAAGGGGTTATTATAAAGTGATTACTGAATAGCTAGGTATGTCATTTTAAACAAGCAGCTAAAACCTCTCTGTGAGACATTCAGGCTGTATGTAGTCTTGTTTTGTATCATTCATATTTAAGACATGATTTTGATTGTGGAGGAGTAATCAAGCACTAGGGGTAATTTAAGAAAAAAATATACTGGATGATATTTCCTTTCATTCCTTATTAAAATACATTAGAATTTAAATGAGGCATTCTCTAAAATGTGTAACTATTAAGTAGTACCAAATATAAAAATTCGAATACCAGTTGGCTCTAGTTTGAGTTGAAAATTATTTGCTTGACTAAAAACTTATCTTCTTTTAAAGCTCAAGTAAAACCTATTGTAAACTAACATGTTGAAAATGGCAAGTCTCAAAGAATGAATGGTTTAAAAATTTTGACTCTTAATATCTCATTACTGTTAGTTTCATAGAGGAAGGCAAATGCCTTGAGGAATCGTAAAAAGAAAACCTGAAATCAGAATAAAATGGAGTTCAGTTAATGAGGTCTTTTCCTTTATTTCTCTCTGAAGAAAAATGCTTTTCCTTGGAACCCCATCTGTGTCAGTGGCTTGAAGAGCCACATAACCTCCTATCCTTCAGCCCTGACCTTGAGCTTCAGGTTTACCCTAAGTGCCACGCTGAGTGTTCTTCTATGCATATGACACAGGCAGCAAACAGTCAGATATAATGGGACCCAAGCTCTTTCCCTTTCTCATGGTCTTGGCAAGACTGCCTTCATTTTGAGTTGTTTCTTTGTCTGTTTCCTGTCTCTTGTTCCACCTTTCTTTCCCACCCCTGACCGTCTAATGGACTACATTTCATGGTTTGTGTTTCCAAGATTTTTCTCGGGTTGCCATTTTCCTGGTATAGGCCGAGTTTACCACAGCCAATAGAGTCCTCCTGTGGGAGCTCCAGCCTTTCACCCTTCCCTCTCCAGTCCCTCCTCCGTTGCCCATAGGCTGGTCACCCGCATCTGCTTCCCAGGCTCATCAGAGCTCCCCTCCCCATCACTGGACCCCTAATCCTTCACTGATTAGAATAAGACATGCGGTTCATCACCGTTGCTTTGCTCTGGCTGCATTATCAATTTGTTCTACCCTAGTGATAACTGAGTTGATCATATATCACAGCTCATACTTCATGTCAAGCAACTAGATGCCTGTCTTACGGCAGTACCTAACCCTCTCTCGTATCAATATGCCTCATATTGCCCCTGGATCCCATTCTGTGCCTAGAACTTTGCTAGTCAGTGGTAGAATTTCCTCATGTTAATTTGACACCTCTGTTTTAGTGTGCTAAACATAGTATGTGATCACCTGATACTATGTCTTCATTTATCTGTTGTCCACTCTGCCTGGATTATCTCTTAACTCTATTGTTTGGTCCCATGCCGATGTATAATATATGCTTGCTATTCCGCTTTCCATTAGAAATAAGCTTTATATGTAGTATGTTGATTTTCTTTTCTTCTTTCCTTTCTTTTTTTAGTTATACATTTAGTTTCTTGGGTTTGGGGTTTTTGTTTTGTTTTGTTGTATTTTTTTGGTTTGGGGATTATCTTTTTTAGTTCTTTATTACATCATCCATGTTTGGGGAATGGGTAATGCCTATTCTCTACTCCTGATGCTTCCATAGAGGGAAAAGGACTTGGTCCTCAGCCCTTTCCTCTCCTTCCTTCTATCAAAGACAAAGCCAAGCCCTCATTAGAGCAGCAAAGACAGATTTTATTCAGAAATGTTCTATTGCAATAAGGAAAAGAATCCAGCATGAAATAACTCAACTTGGATTTGTTCCAAGATAACTGGATCTTTAAAGGGAGAATAGAAGTGGTTGAGCAATGGCTTAGTTGAGTCAGGGAAGCAAAAATTTACTCAAATCTAGAAGGGTGTTTTGATCCATGAGACACCCATCTGGTTAGCTAACTGGCACTTATCCAAGTTGGGCTGCTCCCCTCCCCCAGAGGCTGGGACACAGAGGCCTTGTCTTCAGGTGTCACTGGAACAAACCCTCAGTTCTTTGGGCAGCCTCAGGTTTTCTCAGGCAAGCCCTTTAAGGGGGATCAGATCACCTAGGAATGCAGTGAGCAGTTAGAAACTGTTAGTGTTTGTTCAAGTCTTTACAGGCCACAGTTGAGGCCTAGGGGAGGAAGGGCTCAGAGGAGCTTGGCTGGAGTTCGGTCACAGAGAGAATCTTTTTTTTTTTTTTTTTAAGATTTTTATTTATTTGACAGAGAGAGAGAGAGATCACAAGTAGGCAGAGAGGCAGGCAGAGAGAGAGGAGGAAGCAGGGTCCCCGCTGAGCAGAGAGCCCGATGCGGGGCTTGATCCCAGGACCCTGGGATCATGACCTGAGCCAAAGGCAGAGGCTTTAACCCACTGAGCCACCCAGGTGCCCCCACAGAAAGAATCTTTGTCACTCTCACTCCTTCCCCTGGTAATGACTCAAAATGATGACTTTTGAAAAAGGAATTGAGGAGGTGCACCTGGGTGGCTGAGTCAGTTAAGCGCCCAACTCTTGATTTCAGCTCAGGTCATGATCTTAGGGTCATGAGATTGAGCCCTGTGTAGGGCTCCACACTAGGATGGAGCCTGATTATGATTCTCTGTCTCCCTCTGCCCCTCCCCCATCTGGCTTGCATGCATGTGTGCACACACACACTCTCTAAAAAAAAGAGGAAGGGAGGATATTTGATCAACTCCTTCTGGGTGTGGTGCTCAGGATGCAATTGTTCTTTTCTACAACCAGAGACGAATTGACCTCCCCTAATTTGAGGTGAAGAGTATTTGGAACTCCCAGTGAATGAAGGGGGTTGTATGAATTTAATTTACAAAGCAGACTCTTAAATACAAAGAAACTCGTGGTTGTTGGAGGGTAGGTCGGTGGGGGAAATGGGTGAAATAGATAAAGGGCATCAAGAGTACATTTATCTTAATGAGCACTGAGAATTGCATAGAATTGTTGAATCAATATAATGCTTGCCTGAAACTAATATAACACTATGTTAATTATGCTTCAGTTAAAAAAATAATGGATTCGCTACATAACTACAGTAACTACAGTAAAGTCAGTGTGGTATTGACATAAGGATAGACATATAGATCAATGTGATAGAATTGAAAGTTTAGAAATAAACCCTTAGGGCGCCTGGGTGGCTCAGTGGGTTAAAGCCTCTGCCTTCAGCTCAGGTCATGATCTCAGGGTCCTGGGATCAAGGCCCGCATCGGGCTCTCCGCTCTGCAGGGAGCCTGCTTCCTCCTCTCTCTCTGCCTGCCTCTCTGCCTACTTGTAATCTCTCTCTCTCTCTCTCTCTCTCTCTCTCTCTCTCTCTCTCTCTCTGTGTGTGTCAAATAAATAAATAAAATCTTAAAAAAAAAAGAAATAAACCCTTATTACATCTGTGGTCAGTTTATTTTCAACAAGAGTGCAAAGACCATTCAATGTGGAAAGAATAGTCTTTTCAACATATGGTGCAGTCATTTCCACATGCAAGAGAATAAAGTCGGACACCTTCCTTATAACATTTACAAAACTTACCTCAAAATGAACCATATACATAAATGTAAGAGCCAAAATTATAAAACTTTTTGAAGAAAACATAGGTATAAATCTTTGTGACCTCCATGTGGATTAGGCAATGGTTTCTTAGATATGACACTAAAAGCACAATTAATTAAAGAAAAAATATACTGAAATGTTTGTTCTTCAAAGGATACCATCAAGAAAATGAAAAGACAATGTACAGAAATGGGGAACTCTTCTGTAAATCATATAAAATCATATAAAATATATAAAGAACTCCTACAACTCAATAAGGAAAAGAACCCAGTCAAAAACGGTCCAAAGATTTGAGTAGACATTTCTCTAAAGAAGACAATACAGAAGACCAGTAAGCATAAGAAAAAAATGCTTAATATCTTCAGCCATTAGAAAAATGAAAACCGAAACCATAATGAGATACCACTTCATACCCACTAGCATTGCTGTAAGAAAAAGGTAAAATAAAAAACTTGGAAATTAACAGGTGTTGCCAAAAATATGGAGAAATTGGACCCCACGTACACAGACGGTGGGAATGTAAATGGTGTAGCTACTTTGGAAACAGTCTCACAGTTCCTCAAATGGTTAAACACTGAGTTACCTTATGACCCTACAATGCCACTCTTAGCTTTAGACCCAAAAATATACCTAGGACAACTTCAGAAAGACTGACAAAAGCTAAGGTGTTTTGTTTTGTTTTGTTTTGTTTTACAATTTACCATATCAGTAACCCATTAGAATTATTATCTATGGAATCTTATGAAAATGTCTAGTTAATTTTCAACACGTTAAGAACTATGAGTATTTTATTTTATTTTTTAAATTTTAATTCCAGGATAGTTAACATACAGTGTTATATTAGATTCAGATGTACAATATAATGATTCAACAATTTTATATGTTTATTCGGTGCTCATTACAACTATGGTCCTTAATTCCCATCCCCTGTTTCCCCCATCCCCCTGCCCACCTCCCCTCTGCTAACCATCCATTTCTTCTCTATAGTGCGTTTTTTGGTTTCTCTCTTTTTCTCTTTGTTCTTTACTTTGTTTCTTAAATTCCACACATGAGTGAAATCATATGGTATTTGTCTTTCTCAGTGTGACTTATTTCACTTAGCATTATATTCTCTAGGTCTACCCATGTGGTTGCAAGTGGCAAGATTGCACTGTTTCCAACGTCTGATTACTGTTTCATTGTAGAATCATGAGTATTTTAAACTAAACTGAATACTAGATAGCAAATTAATGATCTGCCTTATTAAGATTATAGTCTGTAAGCCACTTCCAGGAAATATTCAAAGAAGCATACTTGTCAGTAATTTTTTTAAAATTTTCTGTGGCAAATAAAAATGAAAAATGCCTATCATTGAATTGCAATTTATTTTTAAATGTTGAGTGATGAATTAGCTGTTATAATAATGCTTATTTGTGATAGTTCCCTTGTTATTTTATTAAAGAAATGATTCTTAGAAAATATAGCAAATTGAAAAAAAAAAGAAAGAAAAATGAGCAACAAACAACCTAAGACTAAAAGTATGCTGTATTATACAGGTCATACGGCATCCTTCCTCCCAGTGTTGAAGCACTGCTATATGTGTGTACATGTTAATAACTCAGGGACTCCTTACCAGGTGGGATGAGCATGATTTCTGAATCACCTGGAGGAACTTTATAAAATTCCACTTTACCCTGATTCCTAACCCCTCTGCTCTCCCCACAGGTGACCGCATGTCTGGAAGGAGGGATGTAGGAGAGGTGCCATGAAAGGGCAAGGGGTTCCTGGAGAGGCTCTCTGACCCAGCCCCTCCGTGTTTGTGGGCTGTAGAAATGAGCATGTCCAGAACTTCTTTTTTTTCCAATTGGGAGCTATAATTTAGGAGACAAAGTTCGTTTGAAGGAGAAGTTTGGGGTAGTCATTCATAAATAAATGTAACAAACTACTCTTAAAGGGACATGGAGCAGATGACAGACGTGCAAGAATGTTGGAATCAATCAGTGTGAATCAGTTCCTCTTCCGTAAATAATTGATGTTCTGGCTTCCAGGGAAACAACAAAAACAACAATAAAAATCCACATTGCCTTTCCAATTTTTTTCTTTTTTTAAGTTTTTATTTAAATTCCAGTTGGTTAACACATAGTGTAATATTAGTTTCAGGTGCACAATACAGTGATTCAGCATTTCCATACAATACCTGGTGTTCATCACAAGTGAGCTCCTTAATCCCCATCCCCTGTTTCATCCATCCCCTCCACCTCCCTCCCCTCTGGGTACCATCAGTTTGTTCTCTCTAGTGAAGAGTCTGTTTCTTGGTTTGCCTCTCTCTTTTTTTCCCTTTGCTCATTTGTTTTGTTTCTTAAATTCCACATATGAGTGAAATCATATGGCATTTGTCTTTGACTTATTTTGCTTAGTGTAATAGCTTCTAGGATCATCCATGTAGTTGCAAATGGTAAGATTTCATTCTTTTTTTTTTTTTTGGTAAGATTTCATTTTTATTACTGAATAGTATTCCATTGTATGTGTGTATATATTTTTTTTTTTTAGGTTTTCATTTAAATTCTAGTTAGTTAACATATAGCCACTACGGAAAACAGTATGGAGTTTCCTCAAAAAGTTAAAAATAGAACTACCCTACAATCTAGAAATTTCACTAGTGGGTATTTACCCAAAGAATACAAAATTACTAATTCAAAAGGATACATGTACCCCAATGTTTATAGCAGCATTACCTACAATAGTCAAATTATGGAAACGGCCCAAGTGTCCATGGACTGATGAATTGATAAGAAAGATATGGGGTATATGTGTGTGTGTGTGCACGCTCGTGTGTGTGTATAAAATGGAATATTACTCAGTCACAGAAAATGAAATCTTGCCATATGCAATGACATGGAGGGAACCTTTTCATTTTTTAAATCAGAAAATTGAGTTTTGTCATATTACCTTATGCTTACTATGTGATAAGGTTAGAAAAATAACATTGAAAAATCAGAAAGGTGGGAAAATGGAGTTAACTCCATTTGCTTCCAGGACTGCTAGAAGTCACTTCTAGTGAGTGGTTCAAGGATAAATTGCATGATAAAATGGTACTAATATGATAGTGAAATCTGGAGATAATTCAGCAGAGAATTAAACTACATTTTATAAATAGAGCATTTTTTTAAGTTCTTTGTTGTTTGCAGGGAACAGAAATAATTTCAAGTTAGAATTTTTGGTTTCTTTCTTCCTACCTTTTTAAATTAAAAGAAACTGGGGCACCTGGTGGCTCAGTCGGTTAAGCCTCTGCCTTCGGCTCAGGTCATGATCTCAGGGTCCTGGGATAAGCTGGGTGTTGGGCTCCCTGGTCCGTGAGAAACCTGCTTCTCCCTCTCCCTCTGCCTGCCTCTTTCCCTGCTTGTGCTCTCTGTCTCTATCTCTGTCAAATAAATAAGTCTTTAAAGAAAATAAAAAGAAACTGGTTCATTTTTTCTCATGGTCATCCCTCCACCTGTCCTGTTGTTACGATCCCAGATAAGATGCTATCCTTCCAGAACTTCCTGTTTCTACCTTCTCATTCTCCAGGGATCCCTAGAGGATTAGAAGGATGGAAAACTTGGGTTTTTAAATACAGCCTTATCAATCAATCCTATGTGACTTTAAATTGAGGAAAGCTTTTTTTTTTCCCCCAAACAAGTTGTTGATGAAAACTAAGAAGAATCAGTACAGTGATGAATCTAGCATAGTTGCGTGTGGTCTTTTGAAGAACTGTTTGCCAGACTCATAAACAACCTCAAACAGAAAACTATGCAATCACAAAAAAAAAAATTGTAAATACCAAAATAGGAGGCTCTGAACAAGTAAAAAATGTTTTAAATAGCATTTATCTGGTTAGTCTTAACTAAAGAGAATGGTTCCTATAGGTAGAACTAAAATTATATATGAGCAGTTTTTTCCAACATCGGTCACATTACTTGTATAACCAAGAGTGAATGGTCTGGGTACTCTTTTGCTAGGGGTAAAATAACAGATCCAAAACTCCCCAGGCATTTTGTGGGTATTACAGATTACTAAGGGCCAGAAGAGGTCAAAACCCGCTCCAAACCAATTCTTGACAGTTCCCTAAAACTCTGTGGAAATCATTCTGCTTCCTCCTATTTTGTATAGTCTGGAATAAATACCAAGGAAGTCTCGTACTGCAGACTCATTTTTATTTCGTATGAGAGTTTTCTTGTAAAATTCGTCTCTAGGATGAATTGCCATTTGTTCATTCCAGGGCATCAAAACAGTTGGAGATTCTAATTTTGCTGTAGAGTGATAGTGTTCCTTCTACAGGGATGAACTTTACACTTTTGGAAATGTCACCAAGGAGCTCAGGCCAAAACAGACAATGCCAGGGATTAGCAGAAGCCACATTGATAGTATGACTTCTTTAAAGCAATAAAGAAAAACAGAGATCCAAGTCAAAACAGACTTTGGAAGGGGTTTTTGTAAAACATTGGTGAATCCTGGAGAAAAGGAGCTGTTCCCTGAATTGACTTATGAAAATGAACTAACTAGCTGGATGTTTGTCATTTATTATCCTGTGTTAGTATATTTTATCAAATATGTCGATAGCAAATCTAAGCATCCTCTAGGAGAAAGCATTCTTATTAGATACGAGAGCAGTATTCAGCACACTTGATTGTTACAGAACACAATAAAACAGAAACAGAATCAACATATGAACAGCAGGATTTTGACCCTGTGGGTCTATGAAAGTCTGTGAGTTTTTATTTTAACTAAGAAGAAATAGTCATAAAAGAGATTGATTTTCAACCAACTTTGAAAGGAATCAAGTTTGGAAGCCTACTCTTTACCTACTTATTATTGTATGTATATGGATCAGTGAGAACAGAGAGATTAATTTTGGAGGGAGAATTGTATTTGGGGTAGAGCAGATAGATTCCCCGAGTGGCACAGAAAGCAGGAATGATTGTGTCACCTGTTTGATAATTGTGACTAATGGAAACATTTCATTTTTTTTACTCATATGATAAGGGGGCATCAATTAGAGATCCTTGGATTGATTCAGATGATCTGTCACATATAAAAGGCATTCTGACAATGGCATGAGGGACAAATAAGATTAGGGAGGAGTAACCAGATTGGGTACCTTCAAGAAAATGCAATTTTAGTACTATACATGTACATATGAATATTGAAGTTTGGTCAAGGAGTCAGTGGTGTTAGTTGGATGAAAAAAAAAATCCACCTACCTCTGTCAACATGCATAGCCCACATCATATTTATTTTTGCAGACTTGGTTTTTCATAAGTTTTGAAATTGTTCACCAAAAAATGTCTTCTCTAAGAACTTCTACTGTATGTATGTATATATATATGTATATTTCTCAGGTAGAAAACATATCTTTTAGATCATGTAACTTGCACATTTTGAACAAAACACACACACACACACACACACACACACACACACACACACACACACACACACTGATTGCAACAGGGCCACAGTACACAGTTGTTCACATCATGCCGTGTGTAAACACACAGTGCCCATTCATAGCATAAGCCTCATAGATGGGTACATTTTTCATAGACACTTTCCAGAAGATGACAAAAAGTGTCTTGAGGAAGGAGGTGCTCTTTCTAATTTACACAAAGATACCATATGGGCTAGCCATGGCCTTGGATAGTTACCTTCCTAGGTGCTCTCTGCTACAGTGGACATCCTGAGTTTTGTTTTGAACCTCACTGTTAAGTATCTAAGAATGAAAGAGAGTGAAGTCCAGAAGCTTGCACAAGGGCAATGAATGCAAAGGACAGGATTGAGACACAGCATGCAGGCCCCAAAGGTCTTGTTTCAGGGATAAGGACATTGCTGCTGTGAAGCCTGCAATTCTTTGTGGGAAGGGGTCTTTGTAATGCTTTTTCAAGTCTTTCTTCCCTCAAGTCTGGTTAGTCGAAACCATAGACTTTTACCTGTGAGAACCACAGATTGACACTTCTCCAGAAAGAAAATTTCAGAGAGTCAACAATGCTTCTGGAATATTCTTGCCTTCCCTACAATAATCTTTTTTGATGTTATTATATAATATTTGACTTAAACAAAAGAATATATGCAACCTACATAAATTGTGTAGCATAAGAAGGGTGGCTCCTCAGCTTAAAAGCAGACCATTCCTAGAAGCTTTGTGTCTAATCTAACTGCATGCTGCTTCCATTGTGTCCTTCTGCCTCCAAGTCAGAGGGAATTGGTGTTCTAGTTTTTGTATAGTTTCCTTTGCTCTTGTCTTGCTTGTTCTATCACATTTTTAGATATGCATTCTTAAACAAGTTCCTTTTGCTGGTTTTTCAGTCTTGGGTTTTTGTTTTTGTTTTTTTTAAGATTTACTTACCTATTAGAGAGAGAGAGTGAGAGAGAAGAGTGGGGCACAGATGGAGACAGAAAGAAAAAGAGAATCTCCAGCTGACTCTGAGCTGAGCATGGAGCCTGATGCAGGGCTCAATCTCACAACCCTGAGACCATGACCTGAGTCAAAAATCAAGAGTTAAATGCCTCACCGAAAGGCGCTCTTTGTTTTTCAGTTTTATAAAGTTGTAAATGCGTATTTATAATATGTATTATGTAAATACATATTTATAAAAATGTATCCCCATTGTCTTCTGTGTCCTGAGTTTTTCACTCAATTCTGCATTTCTAAGATACATTTTTTGCTTTATTCGTTTTCACTACAGTGTAATTTTCCATTGTTGAGTATTTGTCTGTTTTCTGGTCAGTAGATGTTTGGGCTGTTTCCACACTTTTTTTCATATTCTTTTGTCAACGAAGCTGCTAAAAACATTTCTGTAGGTATTTCCGGTGCCCATGGGGACTAAGGTCTCTAAGGGTATGTCTTTCAAACTCTTCTGCTGAGGAATGAACTGTGTTTTACATTGTATCACAGCTACACAGACTCCATGAATTTGCAAAAGAGTGGGTATGTATACCTACAGCAAAAATTGCACCATACAGTCCTCACCTTTGGACCAGAAATGCATTCTATTGCTTATGTTCCTATTCTCTTTCTTTAAAACAAATCCTGGTCTGAGTGTAAGACCTAAGGACCCAGCCTTCAGTCTGAAAAATAATCCTCTAGGTAAGAGTTTCTCAAGCTTTAGTGTGCAAAGGCAAATTCCACTTTAGGAGGTGAGAAGTGGGGCCCAAGCATCGACCGTTCTAACAGGTGGTGGTGTGTTGCTGATGTGAGAACCATGCTTTGAGAAGCAGGGCTCTAGACTTCTTCCCCAAACTTCTCTGCGGATAAGACTCCCCTGAGTTGCTTCTTCAAGAGGCAGATTTTGCAGCTTCATTATAAGATCACTAAATCAGCATCTCTGGGGAAAGGCCTAGGAATTCTGATATTTTAAAAATGTTCCAGATTGAGCATTAAAAATGTTCCAGATCTTATCATCAGAAAAGTTTAGAAATCCCGTTCTTGGATGCATACCTAGAAAGAGAATTGCTAGGTTATGGAGTATTTGAATGTCTACATTACAAGATGATGCCAAGTGTTCATCCATGGTAGCTCTACCAGCTCATGCCCTCTTTAGTGGGGTGTGTGTATGACACCTGCCCTTGACCTACACCGTGCCAACAGTTAGTATGTCCAGACTTTTCAATTTCTGCTAATCTGATTGGTATAAAATGGAGCCTTGCTGCAATCTTACTTATTGGCATTTCTCATGTTAATATGAAGCTTGAGCATATGTTTATGTTTATGGTCTATTTTTTTCCTCTTCTGTGAAACTCATGTTCTTAGTTTTCACTCATTTCTCTTTTGAATTGTCACCTTTTTCCTGTGATCCATGGGCATTCTGTGTGTATTCTGGGTATCTCTCAGTTAAATGGTTGCCATTTAACCATTGCCTGGTGGCATGCCATTTTTACTTTTCTGTGAAATGCCTATTTATATCTTTTGTCCTAAGCGTATTTGGTTGGTTTTCTTTTTTTTTTTCCCCAAGAATAAGCTTATGTCTTCACTTTTTTAATGGTACAGTTAAATAAACATATGTTCTTGGTTTAAATGTAATATAAATACTCAAGCTTTTCATTGACACTTGGTGCTTTCCTTGTCTCTTTCATTTTTTTTTTTTTCCAGTGTGGAGACACAGTTTCCCCAGAACTAACTGTCTTCCCTCCAGCAGTCAGAATAAGAATTTCCAGCTCTATCATATATTAGCATTCTAGGCAACTCCATGCCTATTCTTTCAACAATATCACTGTCTAGTCACTGTACCTTGTAAATAACTCTTGATATCTGATTGGGCAAGTTTCTCTACTCCATTCTTGGTCAGGAGTGTTATGGCTATTTGGGGGCATTGGCTCTGTATTTATTTTAGAATCAACTCATCAAGTTTCTCAAAACTCTAATTAGATTTTGATGGAACTTGCACTGATTCCAGTGATTACTTTAGGGAGAACAGGTAGCTTTACAATACTGAGTCTTCCCATTCATGACCACGATATAGTTCTGCAGTTATTTTGATCCTCATCAATAATTTTCAGTACATTTTTTAATTTTATTATTGTTCTTTTGTAAGATTTGCTCCTGAGCCAACTATATATCTTGATCTTGTTGTAAATCTTAACTTTTTTAAAAATTGGTATTCCAGTTTGTTACTGATGTATTTCTATACAAAGGATTGTAACAATAATTTATATTTAGCCACCTTGATAAACACTTGCTGCTGCTTAGAATTTTGTAGAGACTGAGCATGTGCCAACATGTATATTGTGTATAATTTAGAACTTTGTTTTTTCCTTTTCAAATTTTAGACCTTTTATTCCTTACCATACTGTCTAGAACCACCAGGAAAATAGCTTGCATCCTTGTGTTGCTCCTTAATGTGTTACCATTCAGAACAATGTTTGCTGATTAGGAATGTGAAATTTCATTCTGTTTTTAATCTGCCAAAAGTTTTTCCTATTATGAATGGACATTTTAACAAATACACTTTCTGCATTTATTAAAACTATCATATGGTTTTTCTTCTTTAATTTGTTAATGTGATAAATTACATTTATAGACATTTTATGTTAAACCATCCTAATTAATCTAACTTGGTCGTGCAGTATTGTCAGTTTTATGTATATATGGATTTGAATATTTTGTTCATAATTTATTCATCGATGCATGAATGAAATATGTTGCTCACATACGTTATCCTGTTTGGTTTTGTATTAAGATATCAATTTCTTCATGTATTCTAAAGCTGTCTATTTTATTGGGTACATAAGAATTTATAATTGTCATATCTTCTTCATGATATTTTATCTTTTTGATGAATTGAAACTTTGTTATTATGGAATTATTCTGTGTCCCTTAATTCTGTGTTTCTTCTGATTAATATTTTCCAATTACCTTTTTTATATATTTTACTTTACAAATTTCCATGTACATATGGCTTAGATTTATTTCTTATAATAGCATATAGCAATATACTTATTGTACATTGAGCATAATTCTCTGGAACTTTTAATTGACAGGGTTCCATTTACATTTATTGTGAATTGTAATATATTTGGATATGTTTCTACAAGCAAGTAGAATTACTTGTAGTATTACTTGTAGTATTTCACTTTTTTCCTTTATATTAGGTTTTTAAGAATTACTATTTCTTACTGTTGCAAAATACCGCTCTATTGCTATTTTTACAGTGGTTACCATAGAAAATTTGCCATGTGGACTTTAAAAAGTCTATACTTAATATCTTAAACACCCTCTTCCCAATGATGTAAGGGTCTTATACTCTTCTGACTCTAAGCATTGCCTTCCCTCCTTATATTCTTTATTGTCAGTAGTTAAATTCCATGCTATTTTCTAAAACCTCTCAAATTAGACATTATTACCATTTTATGCATACAGATTTAGATACATATTTGCTCATCTCATGTCTCTTAGCATGTCAGACCTTCCTTCAAACATCATTTTTATTTCTTTCTGAAGTTTATTCCTTAATGTAGATTATAGGTAGTAAACTCACTTGGTTTTGATTCTTTGAAATCATCTTTATTTCACCTTTACCTATTGAAAGAATGTTTTGCTAGTATGCAATTATAAGTTGACATATTTTATCTTAGCACTTTTGATATATTGTTCCCAATTTCTGCCTTCCATGGATGCTGTTGAGAAACCTTCTGTCAGTCTAATTGCTATAACTTTATAAGTGATGTGTCTTTTCTCTCCAGATATTTTTAAGATTTTTCTTTGGTTTGGGTATCTGTATTTACACTATCTAATTGTGGACTTAATTTTATTTATCCTCTTTTTGTATATGTTATACATTCTTTATATTTTAACTGATGTCTTTTGTCAGTTCTGGAAACTTCTCAGACATTCTATCTTCAGATAGTGTGCCTGTTCTTTATTCTCTCTGTTCTTCTACTGGAATACCCACTAGAAACAAGTTAGACCCTCAAATTCTGTTCTGCATCTCTCTATCCTATTTTCTACTACTTTCCTGTTTCCAGTTCTCTGCACTGCATTCTAGATAATTTCCTCTGATCTCTCTTCTAGTTCATCAATTTTCTCTTAAGCTGTGTCCAATCTTGCTCTTTTATCTATCCTCTGAGTTTTCATTATATTTTAAATTGTTATTTCTTAAAGTTATATTTAGTTGCTTTTAAAATCCAACTGGTCATTCTTCATGATGGCATGTTCATTTTGTTGATTACATTTTTAAATTTGAAAGTGTGACTCAGAATTTATATTCTTCATCTGACAATCTTGGGGATCTAAATCTGTTGTTTCCTACTTCTTCTGACTTTTGCTAGTGAATACGTATGTTTCTGGGTGTTTTTTTTGGTGATCTCTGCTAATGAGCTCATATTTAGCTCGTCTCAATCTCCAAAAACAGGAGACCTAATTTAAGGATAATTTTGTTTAGAGAAGATTTGTGTTTGTGTCTTTTGGGATCCAAGAGGCAGTCTTGACTATGGATGCCTTAGCTACTTCCAAGTATCTGAGATTAACCTAGAGCTAGAGGGTTAGCTTCCCTATGCTGCCCTAGGCCCAAGAATTATTCTTTAGATTGCAGAGCTGAGGTCTGCAATCCTATCATTTTATTTTATTTTAAGCAAGGAATATGATGTAAGTTGCCACTGGAGATACATAATGGTCTGTGCAATAAAATATATATGTATAATATATTATATAATATATTATAATATAATATAGTAAATTATATATTTATATATAAATTATATAATATATATTTATAGATAAATTATATACACTATATATTTATATATAAATTATATTGCAATAAAATATATAGTACATTATATATAATGTAATATATATTAAAATATATATAAACATATATTTTTATATCTTAAGCTGGATTTACTTGTATTGAAGTAGGAGTATTTCTTAGTAAATGATATGCCATTTTGATGTAATCAGAAAACTTAATGATTATTTTAGAAATATATTATTTACCAATTTATTTATTTCTCTATTTGATGAATTCAAATTTTTATTTTTACACATACACATAATATGATATAATGAATGATAATTGGGGGGCGCCTGAGTGGCTCAGTGGGTTAAAGCCTCTGCCTTTGGCTCAGGTCATAATCTCAGGGTCCTGGGATCGAGCCCCGCATCGGGCTCCCTGCTTGGCAGAGAGCCTGCTTCCTCCTCTCTCTCTGTCTGCCTCTCTGCCTACTTGTGATCTCTCTGTCAAATAAAACAAACAAACAAACAAATAAATAAATCAATCTTTTTAAAAAATGAATGATAATTGGGAGAGATTCCTAACATAAACACTTGTCAAACACTATAGCCAAAGAAAAATAGTTCTGTACATAATAAAGTTCCATTTCCAAGGTTATGTCAAATAAATGATACAGTTCATGAAATGGTCCTAGATTAGACTTTGCTTATTTATATTTTATTGGAACCAGTACCAATAATTTAAGATCTCTCCTCAGGAGCAGGTTTTAGGTTTATAGTCTTGAAATTGAATCTCACGGGGGTAAAGGACCGTCTCAATGTTGTTTTAGTTTTTGGAGAGCAATTTGATATTATCTAGTACACTTGAAGACATGCAAACTCTACAGGCCAACAGTCCCACATTTTATGTTCAGTTTCCAAGGGAAACTGGCTCAGGAGTATATATGCAGTGATGCTCCTTGTATACTTCTTGTAATATAGAAAAAGTAGACTCAACCTATCTGTCTCTCAATGAAGAAATGTGTAAGTAAACTATAGTTTATTTGTTTAATGCAATTCTGTGCACCAGTTAAAATGATAACTAGATTTATATTTTTCAACTTGACTAATATTGAATGAATTCTCAAGTTGCAAAGAATGGTAGCATTTATGTAAAACTGTAAGCATCCCAGATATATATAATAAAAGTATAAAAACATGTCTAAGAATGAAACATAATAACCTTGGATTGCTTGCAGGAAAGTGGAAATAATTGATTCAGTAATATTTTATTTCTTTAATAAAAACTGGTCTGAAGCAAAACATAAAATGTTAACATTTGATATTAGTGGGTACACAGGTGATTGCTTTATTTGGAACTTTTCAATGTGTTTCAAAGATTTTATTACTTAAAATTCAAAGGCCTTAAAAGAATTTCAAAGAAATTAACACCAACAAAAAGAACATTTTATGTTTATAAGAATAACATCTTTCAACCACTGTGCGACTCCTAGCCTTATTTTGTGCAGTTAACCAATTCAGGCAGAATAAAATATGACAGATGTCATTGCCATTGAGTACTTTGTCAATGCCTACATTTCTTTACTTCAGAAGTTGTCAACAGTAAAATGTTCACTGCTTCTTTTTTCCACTCACCTTTCAACAAACTTTACTTAATTACATTAAACTAGGGGCGCCTGGGTGGCTCAGTTAATTAAGCGGCTGCCTTCAGCTTAGGTCATGATCCCAGGGTCCTGGGATTAAGCCCCGCCTTGGGCTCCCTGCTCAGCAGAGGGCATGCTTCTCTCTCTCCCTCTCCCTGCCATTCTGCTTACTTGTGCTCTCTTGCTCTCTGTCAAATAAATAAATAAATCTTAAAAAAAAGGAACATTAAACTAAAAAAAAGTTTGCTTAAAAAATATCCTGGGGCTGCCTGGGTGGCACAATTGGTTAAGCGTCCAACACTTTGGCTCAGGCCATGATCTCAAAGTCATGAGATCGAGCCCCAAACTGGGCTCTGTGCTCTGTGTGGAGTCTCCTTGAGATTCTTTCCCTCTGTCCCTCCCACTCATGTTCTCTCTCTCTCTTAAATAAATAAATAAAACTTTACAAAATTATATTATTCTGAAAGACATGGTGAAATTATCCTAAAGGCATGCACATTGGATGATTAAACAAAGACCTGAGATATATATATATATTTTTTAACTTTTTTTTTTAATGTAAAAACCAAACAAAAACCTAAACAAAGCATTTGTCACCACTACTCTTCCAGTTCACCTGACACCACTAGAGAATTCTCCCTCCCAGGCTATGAGTGATTTACTCCTATTTATACTGTATACAGCCCTAGCCTCCTTCCTGAGAGGGTCTGTGTTCTCACCTTCATATGTATCCTAGTCATTTTATTATGTAAGAATCCTTTACATTTTCCCTAAAATGTGAATAGCAGCTCCAGCTTTGTTCTGTGACAGAAATTAAAACAATCAATATAAGTGGATAGTCTATTTTCCAGCAACATGGGATAGTAGGTTTACATACCTTTATTAATCAGGCCAAGTTCAAACCCACACTTGGAAAACACAAGGGACATTGTGAAGAATGTGTCCATCCTAAACCAAGGAAGAAAGCAGAATGTTGATTCTATGTGAGGCTTGACATTGCTACACCTCCATTCATTTATCCAATAAGCCTATTTTCTCATCTCTTTAATTAGTACTATTTTGAAATTTGTTTTTTTTACTTAGGAAGAAACTATCCTTTTATATTGGATTGTGTGAAATATTTAAGAAAACTAAGCTGCTTAGAGTGCCTGGGTGGTTCAGTGGGTTAAAGCCTCTGCCTTCGGCTCAGGTCATGATCTCAGGGTCTTAGGATCGAGCCCTGCATCGGGCTCCCTGCTTGGCAGAGAGCCTACTTCCTCCTCTCTCTCTGCCTGCCTCTCTGCCTACTTAGGATCTCTCTCTGTGTCAAATAAATAAATAAAAATCTTAAAAAAAAAAAGAAAACTGCTTTCAAGTACATTTCTTGATTTTAATTATGATACATTCCAAAAACAATTCATGCAATACCTGTGAAAAGTATTTTGGTGGAAGAGACTATTCAAATTCATGCAATTCTTATGGCAACTTTTAATTTATTCAGTTTACATCCCAGAAATATAGATACCTTTAGGGTAGCATAAATTAAATTTTATAAATTTTGTAAATTAAATTTTCAGCCTCACTGACAAAGGCCACTTTTTAAACTCTGGAAAACGTTGGCTAATCCAAAAATTACAGCTGTGTCACTTGAAAACAGTGTCACGTGCCTGGAATCCTTACTGCTTACTCGTATTGAATGATTGGGTAAGCCAACATAATATTAATTAATCAGGTATTGCTCTGATTTAACTGATGAGTAAAGAAAGCTGTTACAATATTATTTTGTCTCCATTAGGGTGACTGATGAGGCAGAAATAGAGTAGCTAAAGGTGCCAAAGGGGGCCCACCAAGCCATTCTGGTCGTGATTCCTTTTATTGTAATAGACCTTTGGATAGTTCGTGAAGAGGGAGGAAAGAGAACCCTGTTAACAGGAGCATTGGTTGTAATCTGTGTTTTTGATGATCAATGGCAGGACCCTAAAATTACACCCAAATATCTCTCACAGGTTCTGAAATTGAGTTTCTGAAAAAGCACCGTAGTAGTAATAGAAGTTAAGATTAGAGTTCCAGAGAAATGAGCTGTGAATTGAACCTGCAATGGAAATTGATCCTACCAGTCAGTTTCTGCCCTTATTCATGGGAAAACAGGACTGAGTGTAGAAGAAGCCAGGATCACTGATTAAATAGGATGCTAAAGTGCCGGAGGCTAGAACCGGGCTTGCTGGTCCCTCAGGTCAGGACTGCAACTGTCAGACTTCTCTGCGGGAAACCTGGCTGGAACTGGCAGAAAGAGAACAGAATGAAAAATGCTGCCACCAGCCTGGGAAGCAGTAAGGACTCCCTGACTAAGCTTCAGGTGAGACAAGCCATTGCGCTCCTCAGGGAGGCTGTTCTAGTCTCTTATCATGAGTCAGTGGGCCCAGACTGGGCCAGCTGGCATCATGATTCATACTAGTGGGGCCTGTCATGAGACCCATTCCAGTGAGGGCCGAGGGTATGAGTGTGAAGACAAACGGCCTTGGAAGTAACTCACCTCAGTAGCATCTCTAGGATTCTGAGGAGAAGGAAGCAGATATCCAACAACAAGTGGTCCTGTGAATATAATTAATTGCCCTGTTATCTAACCCTAAGAGATTTGTTTTGTGCGCATATAATAGTAGTAATATATTCCAAGTTTTCTTGGCAGAGCTCACATTCTGCTCCTAGAAATGCAGTATGAGTTGTAATTAGCCAATTGAAATTACACATTTCTGGTTTTGAAGTTGCCATTTATTGCCTCCAGTGTGATATATTTCTACAACAATGCCCTTCAAAGTCTGCAGCAATCAACAGTATAACTCACTAGAGTAGATGTCCCTATGGAATGCCTCATTCACACTTAGCGGCACACTAATAGAAATGGTTCCAGCAGAAACATTGAAGATAAAGGTACTATAAAACACTAACTTAAGATGTGACCATTATAAACCATTTCTGCTTAAGAGCTCAATTTGAAGAATAGCAGACGAGAAGGAAAAAAGCAATGAAATCAGGCCATTTGCTTGGGATGAGTTGAAAGGATTTTCAGTTTCCCTGAGTCATTGAACTCTGCCTATCAACACTACCCTCACAGGTACTGGGCAGTGAATAGCATTCAGTTACGTTATCAGACATCATTTTCCCATCACACTTAACTAACTCTTCCCTTCTGGCCCTGGCAAGAGAAATGGCAGCTTTCCATCTAAGGTGGACTGTGTTGCCTGCATCATGATATTGATTCAGCTTCTCTCTTAAGCTTTTGACCAGTGGAAGAAGTCATAGAATGATTGGGATAGAATGACAGTCAAAGTGGCATTCGTGCAAGCTGGTGTAGCCACTCTGGAAAACAGTATGGAGGTTCCTCAAAAAGTTGAAAATAGAGCTACCCTACGACCCAGCAATTGCACTACTGGGTATTTATCCTAAAGATACAAAGGTAGTGATCCTCAGGGGCACATGCACCCGAATGTTTATAGCAGCAATGTCCACAATAGCCAAACTATGGAAAGAACCTAGATGTCCATCAACAGATGAATGGATAAAGAAGATGTGGTATATATATACAATGGAATACTATGCAGCTATCAAAAGAAATGAAATCATGCCATTTGCAACAACATGGATGGAACTAGAGGGTATTATGCTGAGTGAAATAAGTCAATCAGAGAAAGACAATTATCATATGATCTCTCTGATATGAGGAACTTGAGGGGCAAGGCGGGGGGTCGTGGGAGGTAGGGAAGGAAAAATAATGAAACAAGATGGGATGGGGAAGGAGACAAACCATGAGACTCCTAATCTCACAAAACAAACTGAGGGTTACTGGGGGGTGGGAGGGTAGGGATAGGGTGGCTGAGATATGGACATTGGGGAGGATTTGTGCTATGGTGAGTGCTGTGAAAGGTGTAAGCCTGATGATTCACAGACCTGTACCCCTGGGGCAAATAATAATAATAAATTTTTTTAAAAAGTGGCATTCATCCCTGCCCCCTGTTGATATGATCTGATCCTGCCATTTTGGTATAGCCATAGTAGGAGACACAACAGCACACTAGACCCTAGGTAAAAGCCCACGAAGAACATAAATGGAGATATTCTGTTTGTGACAGCTTCTGTAAGATAGTTTTGTTTTGATTAGCCAGGATCTTGATGATGCAAGCCAGTCAACACAAAGCTCTTTTCATGTAAGATTGAGACTTCGTACAGCCTCTATCTCACTCTGCTAATTACCACTCCTGACAGTAGGGACTCTGGAAACTTGGTCATAGATATGGTTATTTTGTGCTATGCTTAACTGTTTTACTTGGCAAATTTATGTAAAGTTTGAAACAATTTTACCATAATGGAATTTTTAGAGATATTAACAGAGAGGAAGCTAGTACGTATTTCAAGAAAACTTGAGCAGTGAACAGAACTCTTGGGTTTTTAATCCTGGAATTTCTTTCATGTGTGTATTTTCTTGACTAAGAAGTGCTAAATTGATGCAGGCTTATTTGTGCAGTAGAAAATAGTTTTCTATGGAAATTAAGGTAGTACAGCATTGTTTAAACTAACATCTGAAACATTTAGTCATTTTATTAGTAAGTAAAATTGATGAAAACCTTGGGAAAATGTTTTGGAACACTTATAATGGATACCTGTGATTGATAAGGAAACTGGCAAAGAGATGCATGTTAATCTGTTTATGTGCAAGGGATATGGAGCTTATTAAAAGTTTTTGTAAACATTGAACTATGAAGCATTATATAAATTTAGACATTTCCTTTACATTGGAAAAAGTCACTAAACTCGATAAAAACCTTCAAGTTATTTCTAAATAACTTATTTATGATATTTCCCCTAACACTAGTAATTTAAATATAAAAAATTGATTTAGTAGTAAGGAACGTTCTAGGGTGATACCAATCAAGATTCCCTGGGGGAGTTTTTGTCTTACTCGTCCTTGGTTCCTAGAGTTATTATAGAATGGAGTAGCATGAATGATCATTATTAACCTCATTTTATGGTTTGAGCAGATATCTAGCAGATAAATCCCATCTTGCATATATAAAACCAAAGCATTATTTCAGTCGAAATGTTTTCATTTGTTGGCAGTCACAGAAAAGGGAGTAATTCCAGGTTCTCCCTAGGTCTTAAATGATGGAGCAAACAAGGAATTTATGCACAAATGGAAATCAAGAAGTGAACTTTAGTAACACTCCAGATAAATTTCCAGTAGCCACAAAGTATGGGGAGGGCTGTCTGCCAAAGCTGAGTTGGGAACATGGCATAGATCCCTCTTCTATCGCATGAGAAAGGGAAGAAGATTCTTCACAGCACCTGAGTTCCAAGATTAAATACATGTGATCTTTGTTATAGTTTACATTCTTTTTGGTCATGTTTTAGAAGTTTGGAGTATATTGAACATTCCAATTTCTTTTTATCTGATTTTCTTTTACTTTGGTAGAGACACTGCAGTAGTGAGTTAAAGCAGCACGTCTCATTGTCAGACAGGTATGAATTCAGAGCCATAATCAAGCCTTGCACCAAGTTCTTGAACCCAACTTGGCTGTGATTTTTTCATCTATATATTGGGAAGGATGGTACTTGGTTCACAGGATTGTTTTGAGGAATAGAGACTACATATAAAGCAAGTTACAATAAATGGCAGCTATTATTTCTCGAGTTTTCGTGCTGACTTTCCCTTACCAATCGTAGATCTCTTTGCATTCATATCTGATGACCACAATTAAGGAAAACAAAAAATCAGAATATATGGAGTAAGTATATATATATTTATGGATATTCCAAAACAGAACATTTAAGATCAGATTTTCCCCAAACCCATGAAAGAGAAACTTCTTAGAAAAGTGTATAGCAGGGGCCCCTGGGTGGCTCAGTCATTAAGCGTCTGCCTTTGGCTCAGGTCATGATCCCAGGGTCCTGGGATTGAGCCCCGCATCGGGCTCCCTGCTCAGCAGGATGCTTGTTTCTCCCTCTCCCACTCCTCCTGCTTGTGTGCTCTCTCTCACTGTCTCTCTCTCTCTTTCTCTGTCAATTAAAGAAAGAAAGAAAGAAAAGTGTATAGCACACAGTAAGTGCTCAGTAAATGTTATATATTTAGTATTACTGTATTTTCATCATTTCATAAAGACATTTAAGCTGTATATACTTTCTTTTAAACCATTTAGAATGCTTATATTCCCTGCATGCCATTTTGATTTCTAAGCTTGAAACTCTGTATCTGGAGCTTGGGCTGAAGAATAATGCTAAGACATTGTGAGGGATAGGAAAGAGCAGTAATTGCATGAAATTCTATACAAATCAAAAGTCACAGAAGGCCTGGAGTCCTGCTCAGAAGTTTATGTTCTCTAATCATTATATTATTTCATGCTGAATTCTCAAGCTTTTTCTCTGATGTTTTCCAATTACATAATTATAAAGTAATTTAAAAAGATAAAATATATTTATCAGTGAGCATTAAGATTGGTTTCATGTATCAGAGCCTCAGAGGAAAAGAGGCTTAAATAAAAGGACTGTATTTCTCTCTAATGAAAGTTTTGGAAGTAGACAGTTCAGGGATAGTAGAGTAACTCAGTGATTATCAGGAACTCTGGCTCCTTTCTCATCATTGCTTTGAATGGTTAATGTTTAACTGCCTCATGGCCCATCATGGCGGCAGGAGCAAAAAACATCATATCCTCAATCCACCTAATGGGTAGGAAGAAGGAAAAAAGATGGTGAGCCTTTCTTCTTATGGATACCTCCAAGAAACTATTCTTGATCTCATCTTTATGCCGTTCACCAGAACTGAAGTATATGGCCATATCTCACTGCAGAAGACACTGAAAATTCTAGTCTTGATTCTGGGTGGTGTTATGCCCAGCTAAGGTTTAGGGATTTCAATATCATGGAAGACGAAAAGACCAGATACTGGGGACAGGGAGGACTGTCTGACATTTGGGCTTCACCAGAACTCTTATAATTCATTTCTCTTATGTTTTCTTGTTTTCCCTTTCTTTTCTCTATTAGATCCCATGCGTGGCCCAAGAAAACTGGAAGTGGTAGAAGTCAAATCCCGACAAATCACTATCCGCTGGGAGCCATTTGGGTATAATGTCACTCGCTGCCACAGTTATAATCTCACAGTCCACTACTGTTACCAAGTTGGAGGACAGGAGCAAGTGCGAGAAGAAGTAAGCTGGGACACAGATAATTCACACCCTCAGCATACAATCACTAACCTTTCACCATATACCAATGTCAGTGTGAAACTCATCCTCATGAATCCGGAGGGACGGAAGGAAAGTCAAGAACTCATAGTACAGACGGATGAAGATTGTGAGTACTTTTAAATGATATGTTTGTATGACATATATATGCCATCAGAAAAGCAGCTTTTATTTCTTTTAAATTGAGGTCTCTATAATGAAAATGAAGGAACTAGTTACTCTGTTGAATAATATAAATGTGCTTCTGGGAACATAAGCATGGCTTTAAAAAGGTAAAGGAAGAAAGATGTAGAGGTTTAATTCCTTATGAGTCACATAGTTACCTTTCTATATATAATTATGCTATATTGTTCTAAATAGTTCTTCATTCAAGTTTTATTATCACGTTGGACTTAAGAGTTGCTGCTTGGGTATTATTTATATGAAATGCTTATTTAAATATATTGAAATGGTATTCCGAAACATACTTCATAGTTCAGATAAAAATTCAGCACAAAATAGAGGCTGCCCTTGCTTTTCAGCACAGTGCTGAGAAATTACCTCATTAGGTTGGTGGCCATGTCATAGATCATACTTTCCCACAGGAGCAATATTATAATTGGATATTACCTCAATAAACAAGGATTTAACAAATGGACAATGCATGTCACCAGTAAGTCATCAAAAAAAGCAAGTACACAATTGCAATAAAACTCAGAAATAATTTCAAATAGTAAAATTATGCACTGAATCCCATAGCATGGATATAAATGAGTTTTACGTTGATTGTACAGGGGACTCCCGTGTACAATGACATGTACATATGGCACATAAGATGCAGCGGTAATGTATCATATATTTGACCTACAATTTATGTGCCAGGCATCAGAGTAAGTGGCAAAGAACTTAAGAAGCCCATTGAATGAATGTACTTACTTATTCCTGGGAAAAGAGATGTTACATTTTTTTTTTCTTATTCAGCTGATTATGCCATGATCCTTGATTATTGATTATAACATGCATTAAATGTTTACAATGACACTTTATTGTGTCAAAGAGCTGATGAAGTTTGTTTGTTTATTACCTATACAACACGCAGCAGATTGCTGTGGAAGGGAACGCGTGGGAATAGCCAGGGTAAAGGAGGAGCTCACCCCACAAGTTTCTCTTCTCTTTTCTGTAGCCCACAACCTACCTGTGCTAGTTGCTCTCAAATAGGTGTCTTCTTGCAGTTATTTCTGTAAGGAATATTAGTTTGCTGCAGGTCACCCAATCAGGCTGAGGCTAGAAGCCCAGTCTCTATTTCTTGCACTTCTTCCTTATCTCTCTGAAAAGTGAAAAGAAGGTACCAACATTGTCAGTGGGTCACCGCTGACTCTCCCCCCACCCCCACCATATACTGCATTTCTCTGCTTTCTTTGGTTCTAACTCCTATTTCTACTCCTAAAATACTGGAGTGTGCTTTTCTCTCATTCTCCACTACTATATCCAGATCCTCATTATTTCATGCTGAAATTTCTAACCTTCCTTGGTGGTTCCAGTTTTACCCCATTCTAATGTTGCCTACTCACCCACAAAACTAATCTTTAAAATACAATTGCATCCTGTGATATCGGTTGTTGTTTCTCCTCCTTCATTTCTGATTTTATTTACTCAAGTCCTCTCTCATTGACATCAGTTATAGAAACATTTTTCGGGCGCCTGGGTGGCTCAGTGGGTTAAAGCCTCTGCTTTCGGCTCAGGTCATGGTCTCAGCGTCCTGGGATCGAGGCCCGCATCGGGCTCTCTGCTCGGCAGGGAGCCTGCTTCCTCCTCTCCCTGTCTCTCTGCCTGCCTCTCTGCCTACTTGTGATCTCTCTCTCTGTCAAATAGATAGATAAAATCTTTAAAAAAAAAAAAAAAAGAAAAGAAACATTTTTCTAGGTATGTCTCCTAGCAAGGGAAATAAAAGCAAAATTAAACTTTTGGGACTACATCAAAATAAAAAGCTTTTGCACAACAAAGGAAACAGTCAAAAAACCAAAAAGCAACCTACTGAATAGGAGGAGATATTTGCAAATGATATATCTGATAAGGGGTTAATATTCAAAATATATAAAGAATTTATACAACTCAGTACCAAGAAAACAAATAATCCAATTAAAAAATGGGCAAAAGACCTGAATGGACATTTTTCCAAAGAAGACATACAGATGGACAACAGACACATGAAAAGATGCTCAACATCACTAATCATGAGGGAAATACAAATTAAAACTACAATGAGATACCACCTCACACCTGTCAGAATGGCTAAAATTAAAAACACAAGAAATTACAAGTGTTGGCACGAATGTAGAGAAAAAGGAACCCTCATGCACTGTTGGTGGGAATGTAAATTGGTGCAGCCGCTGTGGAAAACAGTATGGAGGCTCCTCAAGACATTAAAAATAGAACTGCCATAAGATCTAGTAATTCTAGTCCTGTGTACTTATGTAAAAAACTAAAAACACTAATTCAAAAAGATATATGCTCCCCTATTTTTATTGCAGCATTATTTGTAATAATCAAGATATGGAAGCAAGCCAGTGTCCACATATGGATGGATAATATATGGAATATTACTCAGTTGTAAAACAGAATGAAATCTTGCCACGTGGTATGGATGGACACGGAGGTTGTAGTGCAAAGTGAAATAACTTAGAGAAAAACAAACATCATGTGATATCATTCCTATGTAAAATTTAAAAATCAAATCAAGGGGTGCCTGGGTGGCTCAGTGGGTTAAAGCCTCTGCCTTCAGCTCAGATCATGATCTCAGGGTCCTGGGATCGAGGCCCACATCGGGCTCTCTGCTCAGTAGGGAGCCCGCTTCCTCCTCTTTCTCTCTGCCTTTCTGCCTTTCTGCCTACTTGTAATCTCTCTCTCTCTCTCTGTCAAATAAATAAATAAAATCTTTTAAAAAAAAAATCAAATGAACAAAGGAAAAAAGAGACAAACCATAAAACAGTCTCTTAAATACAGAGAACAAACTGGTGGTCACCAAAGGGGAGATGGGTGGGGGATGGGTAAAATAGATAAAAGGGATAAAAGTACACTTACCCTGATGAGCACTGAGAAATGTATATGGAATTGTTGAATCATTGCATTGTTCCCCTAAAACTAATATAACACTGTAAGTTAGTTGTATTTGAATTTAAACAGAATTTTGTTAAATTTTGCATCGTGTCACTCTCTCCACAGAACTGTCAAAGACTTAATTTAAATCTTGACTTTCAAGGTTTTCTGTATTCTTGGCTCCTTCTCTAGAATTAGTGACTTTTCCTCCAGTGCAGCTCATTCTGCAAAGATGTCACCCGGATGTTGTGCCAAAGGCCACACTCCTTCCATTCCAGACTCTTCCTCAACGTCTGCTCTCCTTGGCCTCCTGCCTTCCACCTGGCTGCGTCTCACTTCCATCTTCTCTCCTGCCCCTTCAAAGGG
The DNA here is from genome assembly GCA_002007465.1 of Ailurus styani. NCBI lineage: Eukaryota > Metazoa > Chordata > Mammalia > Carnivora > Ailuridae > Ailurus > Ailurus styani. The sequence continues at coordinate 2,696,654 of LNAC01000175.1, read as the reverse complement.
CTCCTCAGCTTTCAGGTCCTTCAAAGAGCTGCCACAATTCTTACAGCCTGTATCGCTCTCATCCTTCTGACCTCCTTTGCACCTGATAAGAATCTTTAGATCTCTGGACTTTAATTTCCTCATCTGAGACATGAGAATAGTAACAGTCCTCAACTATATTAGAGTTACAGCAAATTTACATAGAGAGCCGTTTGTAGCTGATGGGGGTGAGAGGCTTTAATAAGTGGTCATTATTATTGTTGTAATGATTCAAAGCAATTCATTATGACCATTCCTTGATCTCAGATTGTTATATACAATCTTTTTTCTCTTAACTATAAACTAGGGAGAAAAGCCTTCTATTCCTCTGTAACACTAGGCATAATACTGAGTAGGTAATAAAACACTTAAAAGTATTCTATTAGTCCTTAGATATAAAACAATAAGGTTTGTTGATAATCATCTCATTCCTGTTTTAATCAACAGTAATGTTTTAATGAATGAGAGGGGGAGATGAGATGACATGTAGTCATTTCTAGAGATGATAGGTATGTCTTGCTCACGAATCCACATGCACGAACCCCCTCACCACTTTTGGATTTCAAATTGGGAAAGGACATGAGCTAAGAGTTCTGTTAAGTTCTGTCAGAGCATGAGATCAGAATAACTTATCTTTTTGTTTGTTTAAATTGTCTTGCTATTCCCAGAAGTTGGGGCATGCATGATTTCCAAATAAAAACCTGTTATTTTCACGGCACACTGGCATCCAGTTCATTAGAAAAACTTTTACTTCAAATTATATTTCCTAGCAACAACAACAACAACAAAGACTTCAAAGAGAGAGAGAGAGAAAAGAAAGACAAAAATAGAGTAATTGTCAATACCAAGTTTGAAGAGAAAAGAATGATGGGGTCACTCTATGTATCTACCATTATGAAATGGTATATTGTGTGTTTTACTGTGGTATACTATTTTTATTGGATATTGTTTATTTCATGAGAAGGTGTGTGAGAAAAATTGTCTTTTTACCTCTTAAAGGTATCACAGGAAAGAATATTTGTATATTATTTAGAGTTTGGATGGTAAAGATGAACTTAGTCCAACTTCCTCATTTTAAACATGAGGCAACTGAGACCCAAGAGGTTCAGTGAATTGCCCAAACTCAACAGTTTAATTACTGAGAAGTCTTAAATCAGAACCCAGGCCTGCAATCAGAATCAGTATTTTTTTTCTACCAAGCTTTACTGAACTCTATTTAAAATAACTATAAAATCCTACACTACCTCAGTACCCGCTCAACTAAAAAAAGGTGTACTACCTGTGAGTGTCCTTTTGCAATTCTAGGCACTCTTTCCAAGCTATGGAGATCTTAGCAACCCTTAAAGGACTATTCATATCCTCCCATAATCTAAAACTTCTCCAACCCCCTTTTCTAACTTTATTGAGTTGTGTTTATCCATTCATGAGTTGGTGAACATTTGGGCTGTTTCCACTTTGGGGCTATTATGAAAATGCTATTCATATTAATATATTAATATTCATGTATAATTTTATGTTAAAATTTGTGTAGAATTTTTTGAGTAGTAAATGTTTTCACTTCTCTTAGGTATGTACCTATGAGTGGAATTCACATCGTAAATTTATCAATGTGCATCTATTTGAAGAGCTGCTAGACTGTTTTTAAAGGAGCTTTAGGATTTTTATATTCCCTCCAACAGTGAATATAAAAAATGAGGGATTCAATTTCTCCACATCTCACCAGTACTTATCTGCCTTTGGACTGTGGCCATTTTAGTCTTGCGTTGTGCTGTCTCATTGTGGTTTTGATTTGCATTTTCCTGCTAGGTGGTGATGTTGAGCATCTTTTCATGTGTTAATTAGCCATTGGTATATCTTTTATGAAGAACTACTTACACAGACCCTTTGCTCATTTTTAATTGGGTTATTTGTTTTCTTATTGGGTTTTAGTAGTTCTTTATGTCTTTAAGATATAATCTTGTGAAATATATGATTTATTAAACTTTTCTCCTATTCTGTGTGTTGTCTTTTCACTTTCTCGACAGCGCCCTTTGAAGAGCAAAGCTTTTCATTTTGATGATGTACAGTTTTTCTGTATTTTTTTGTTGTTGCTTTTGCTCTTGGTGTCCTGTCCAAGAAACTATTGCTTAATCCAAGGTCATGAATATTCACACCTATGTTTTATTCTAAGAATTTTGTAGTTTTAGCTCTTATATTGAGCTATTAAATCAATTTTGACATAAACTTTATATATGGTGTGAGGTAAGAATCCAACTTCATTTTTTCACATGTGACTATCCAGTTGTCCCAGCACCATTTGTTGAAAAGATTATTATCTTCCCATTAAATTTTCCTGGCCCCTTAATGAAAATCAGTTGACTGCAAATGTAGGTTGTACTCTCAATTCAGCTCCACTAATTTGTATGTTTATCTTTATGTCAATACCACACAGTCTCGATACTGTAGCTTTGTAGTAAATTTTGAGAAGTGTGAGTCCTCTCTAACCACTTTATGATTACCCATACTGTCACCGAAAAATTTGATCATGTACCTTCAAATATATGTATAAATACTACAGATATACTAGTTTTTAAATAGAAAAGATGCAGTTGGGGCACCTGGGTGGCTCAGTTCATTAAGCGACTGCCTTCGATAGGTCATGATCCCAGGGTCCTGGATCAGGCTCTCTGCTCAGCGGGGAGCCTACTTCTCCCTCCTTCTCTGCTGCTCTGCCGGCTTGTGCTCTCTTGTTCTGTCAAATAAATAAAATCTTTAAAAAAATTATTTAAATAGAATAGACACAGTAATACACTAATTTGTGTATGATATAATGTATATGCAAAAACTGAATTTAAATGAAAATAAGACAAACAATATTTTTTAAATAACATTAATGTTATTTTACAGAAAATTGGCAGGTAAATTTCCACCTTCCCTTATGTCAATTAGATTTATTTGAAAACTAGTCAAAAGTTGTTGCATATTTCAGGTTTTTAAAAACTGGCATAAACCAGTCTTTTGTATCATTAATAAATAAAATAAAGTTTTAAATATTATTTATTACATATTATTTCATCTACATCACATCTTTTTAGAACATCTATTTTGGGTATATTTTTAACAGATATATTAAATGTCAGTACAATATTCATATCCATTTTTCTTTCACATAATTTTGTCACTCAATATGAAACTAAAATATATAAAAACATGAAATTATAAATATAAAATTCATCCATGATAATGTATATAGCCATCATTTATACTCAGTCTTTTTTGTGTTATATTGTGTGACTATAACAATTTATTAAACCATTCAGTTTGTCCCCAAATTATTATTTTTATTAAGAAATGCTATGTTGACATCTTACTGTATGTCTCCTGGTACATACATGCAAGAATATTACTAGGAAATATACTTGGAGGTGGGGTTATTGGGTCATATGATACATGCCTCTTTAACTCTACTAAATACTACCAACTTATTTTCCAAAGTGGCTATACCCATTTCCACTCTCATAAGCAATGTGTGGGAATTCTTATTGCTCTGTATCTTTATTTCTGAAGAATGTAAAAGTTCATTTAAAAGGTGATTACTGAGCTTCGTCTCATTGATTCAAACTTTAAAGAAAAAAGTGATGAGACTATTTTCTTTTCAAGTACAGTGTAGCCAAAATGGTCTTAAATTTCAGATTTTTAAAAGAAAACTGAGTGTATCTATGTACTATTAAATCTTATGTCTCAGTTGAGAGTGTGGAAAACCTAACATGTCTAGAAAAATGTAGTTTGGGGAGGGGATCCTTTAAACATTTATTGATTTTTTTCCCCTCCTTCTAGTGCCAGGAGCTGTTCCTACTGAATCCATCCAAGGAAGTACTTTTGAAGAGAAGATATTTCTTCAGTGGCGAGAACCAATTCAAACATATGGTGTCATTACTTTATATGAGGTAGTATATATATTCATTAGTAATTTAATTTTTCATTATAATTTCTATGATAGCTAAACTGTCTAGTATTTAAAAGTGCATAATGGCATCATGTCTTTTAAGAAGTTTAATGCCTTTGATAGTTACAATTGTTCCTGCATAGAAGCAAAAAAAAAACCTGAGGTTTTCAATTATGTATCATTTCAGGATGTATGTTTATAATGATTTGGATGTTTCTAGACTTTATGTTATTATATGTAAAGACAAAACATGGTATTAAAAAATCATCTGTATTAAAAACAGCAAGTATTTTGGAGTGTACATTGATTAGGAGGCAACCACATGGTCCTATTCTTGCTAGCTATAAAATATTTTACTCCTGAATTATAGAAGAACACTGATTATCCAATTAGCAAAGTCAATAGACATTGTCTCAGGGGTAACAATAGAATAACGTCTTTTGGTTTCTTAGTATTAGCAAAACATCCTTTAGACTTCCTTGACATAGTTTTGTCTACTGAGGCATATCAAATGATTGAATGATAGAGAACAAGGAAGAATTTGATGAATTGTTCAAGGAAAAAAAAATAACAGCAGTAACAGAGTGACAGTCATCACCACATCTGTATGAGCATCATTTCACTGTGCCTATTGTCATAGAAACAAGCAGGTGCATTTTTTTTAAGCAAGCATTTATTTGAATGCAAATTTAACAAAATTATATGTTGTTAGGTTTCTAAAAATCATGGCAGTTCCTCCTATGGAACCGCTGCTTGAATACGTTTCAGAACTACTGACAAAGCCTGAGCAGATTAGCTGTCAGACAGTAATCGCTGGTAAACCCCCTCCCTGCCCCAACTAGCCTCACATTTATGTTTCCTTACACCTTTAGAAAATTGGTATTGAGATGCAAAAAATAATGTTTTTAATTGAAAACTAAACAAGAGAAAAGAAAAAGTTGATTTTCTTTTTTTTAATATTTTATTTATTTACTTGAGAGAGAGAGAGAGAGAGAGGCCAAGCGAGAGCATGAGAGGGGAGAAGGTCAGAAGGAGAAGCAGACTCCCTGTGGAGCTGGGAGCCCGATGTGGGACTCGATCCCGGGACTCTGGGATCATGACCGAAGGCAGTTGCTTAACCAACTGAGCCACCCAGGCTCCCCAAAAGAGTTGATTTTCATGTTAAGTTATTGATGCTGTTCCTTGGGCGCCTTCATTGTAAATGAATTCAGTGTTATTAAAATCTGTGGCTCAGCTTTGAAAGAGCTAAGTGTTATAATCAAACAAGTTCATGTTTTTTTCTCAGTGGTCAGATTCTTAGTTAATGTTGTTGGGCCCCAGACTACTTTCTGGGCTCAGTTTTGGAGATTCCGACCTACAAATACAGAATCTTTTACTAGAAAAGATAACAGCCTTTGAACCAATGTTAAGTTCCAAGAAATAAGTCCATCTGTCCTAAAAGCCACCCGTAGATATCTAGACAGGCAGAAAGTAATAGCCAGATTCATTCTTCTTGATGCCGCTGAACATACACATCTTTCCAGTTCAGCATCCAGGGTCTCCCAGTTGAACACAGATCTAAATGCTGTTACAACTGGGGATGCCTGAATGTGCCATAAACCAGGGTTTTAAAAATCAGATCTAGGTAAGTAGAGAAGGTTGGTTTACTTTTCTAGGTACCAAAGGGAAAATGTGAAATGTGTGTATCAGGCTTCTGTGATGAAATACAAGTTTTCTTGCCACCAAATCTTTCTCTTAACCCCCTTGTTTTCCAGAAGTAGGAAGGGGGATTTCTGTTCACAAAATAGGCCTTAGTTGGAGGTCTCCAGAAGGAGCTCTTCTTCAGCTCAGATGCACTGTATGTCGTGCCCAACCTGAGCCAGAGTCCGTCCAGCTTCCTCCTGGAGCCAAGGACCAAGTTAAACCAGACTTGGTCCCCTCCAGAGGACCATAGTCTCTGGCTACTGACCTAATGCTAAGGAAAGAGCGAACAGTTGTCCCCTCAAAAAAGGCTAGAACCTTAAGGACAGTGTGTTCTGTCCTAGAAACACATTTGACTATAGGTAAAAACTGGAAGGTGTAGTAAATTATCATAGTTGGAGAAAAGCTTAGTAACAAATGGTACAGGTGTTTCTTTAGGGTAGGAAGAGAAGAGAAAACAGGTTGAATGATGTAGATGTTGTACATCAATACACTGTGGGTTGAGGTTATTTTCAAGTTTTCTTTACCTGTTAGGAAATATACCATACCATCAATGATTGGGAAATGCCAGCAGCATCATTTTCTGCCAGGAGTCATGGCATTTGGCATTCTTCTGGTCCTAGTCTTTGCCTCTCCTTTTATTCCCCTAACAATCATCTTCAACCTTCTTGAACTAGCCTTTCCTTTCTCTTTTCCCCACCTTTGTTCAGGGTCTAGCCCTTGCAGTTCCTTACCTCTTGATCAGTCCTTTTTTTTTTTTTTTTCATTAACATATAATGTATTATTTGCTTCAGGGGCACAGGTCTGTGAATCATCAGGCTTACACAATTCACAGCACTCACCATAGCACAGACCCTCCCCAGTGTCCATAATCCAGCCACCCCATCTCTCCCCCGCATCCCCCCAGCAACCCTCAGTTTGTTTCCTGAAATTAAGAGTCTCTTATGATTCTTATGACCCTAATGACTTTTATCAGAGTCATCTGCCTAAAACCTAGGCTGATAAGTACCGCCTTCCTCAACAGTGATCAAAATTTTTATTTTATGAAGTGAGAAATGTAATATTGCTCTTTGAAAGAATACTTTAAGTACAGAAGTTTTCAAAATAATATCATTGCTCCCCAGTTTCACTTTTCAGTGGTAACAACTGTTACCAACTGGGTGTATGACCTTCCAAAATTTTACAAGGTAGAAATTATAGTGCAAATTCATTTATGAATAGAGATCGATAAAATGTAATAAATATTAGCAAACCCAGCATTTTTTATAAGAATAATATATAAAACATATAAGATACTACCTCACATCATAAAAAAAAATACCAAATGAAATCACCTTCTAAACACAAAAGTTAAACTCCCAGAACACTATAAGAAAAATAAGGAAGATATTTCTGTAATGTATCTTACTAAGCTTGACATACGACCTGGAAGTTATATATTAAAAGATTGACAGATTTACTTATATAAGAATTTAAACTTCTGAACAACGAAAGATAGCACTAGGAAAGTCTAAATACAGACACAAGACTTGAGGAAATTATTTTCAAAATTTATAACAGTGGATGGGCTATTGGCCACAATAAACTGACTTCATACAGATTGCTAAGAAATGGACAAAGCATTCCATTAGAAAAACTGGACGAAGAATAAGAGGAGGCAACTCACACACACACACACACACACACACACACACAAATCCAAGTAGCATTTAAGCATGTGAAAAGATACCTATCCTACCTTACTGATGATTTAGAAAGGAAATAAAGCAAGTGCTACAAAAAGTTTAAGTTTGTATAATTATCATGTGTTAAACAGTGATGTGGGCAAATGCACGTGTATATAGACTGTTGATGGAAACAGATATTTTGCATCTCTTACATAGGCAAATTGGGGGGACCTGTCAAAATTTAAACATGGCATATCAAGCCTGTTTCTAGAAGTTTATCAGTCAGTAATGCTCTCCAATACAGAGGGATATATGTATGTCCAAGTATTTTCATTGTACCTCACTAACTTTATATGACTCTTGATTGCCTAGTAAGTAAACTCCAAACTCCCAGCCCTGTTCCCATCAACAAGCTTTGGGAACAAAAAGGAAAAAAATTATATATATATATATATATATACATATATAATATATATATATATTATATATAATATAAAAGAGAGAGAGAAAGAGGAAAATCAAGAAAGAGACTCTTAACTATAGAGAACAAACTGATGGTTACCAGAAGGGAGGTGGGTAGGGGGATGGGTTAAATAGCTGATGGGAATTAAGGAGCGCACCTGGTCATCATGAACACTGGGTGATGTATGGAAGTGTTGAATCACTCTATTGTATACCTGAAACTCATATTACACTGTATGTTTGCTAACTGGAATTTAAATTAAAAAAATAGAGAGAGAGAGAGAGAGATTGAGGGGGGGGGAGTTTGTGTAAAAGGTACTGGGAGAAGACAGAAGTATTAAAGGTATTATCCCTTCTCTACTAGAAGTAACAGTACTAACAGCAACGAACGATAGAATGAAATAAGTACCAAAATAAATCACTTTAATGTGTAAGGAGTATAAAGTGCAGTGTTGTGGGCACAAAGCAAAGTAGAATGTTCTGGATTTGTCAGCTGATGGGGGCATTCAGTATTTGAAGACACCTCCAGATCCCAGGCCTAGATAACTGGGCTCAACTAATCACCACTGACTGAGATAGGTAAGAGTGTAGAAAGAAGTAGAATTTAAGGGCCAGGTCAAGAAGTTTCATTTCAGTATTAAAGGCCTGACATGATCTAATTCCAACTCATTTATTACTGCATCTCCCAATATTTTTCTCCTGGAATTTAATGAGCTACATATATGGAATTTTCTTTTCTCTGAAAACCTTCCAAACTATTACACCACCTGCTTTTGCTTATTTCCTTCTTCCCTCCTGATGCTCTCCCCTCCTCTCTCCTCCTGTGGGACTTCTGCTTCTCGTTCAGGTTTTTATCCAAATACTGTACTTTTCTCTGAAGTATCCTAGGTTTTTCCTCCCCCAAAATCAGATTTCATTATTCCTTCCTCTGATTCCTTGGCTTTCCATTAAGGGACTGTATTTAACACTGGCTGAAATTCCAATCAACTCACACTCCCTAGAAGATTTTTAACCCTCTCCTGGCCAAAGATTACATGTTATTCTATTTTGGCTCTCTATGAATCTGTTAGTTCAGAACTTGAGACTGTAAGTAGAAGAAGGGAAGGGAATTTGAGAAAATCTCAGGCATCTACGTATGAATGGGAAATCATCCAATATGAGCAGCAGTTGACCCCATCTCACCTAAATATAACTCCCACCTATGTCGTTTGCATGTCAGTTCGGTTTTGACTTGGGGCATCCCATAAAACTGCATAAACCCAATCTAGAACATCAGTGTTCTTTTTTTTTTTTTTTAAGATTTTATTTATTTATTCGGGAGAGAAAGAAAGAGAGCACAAGTGGGGGTTGAGGAGGGGCAGAGGAACAGGGAGAAGACTCCATATTGAGTAGGGAGCCCGATGCGGGACTGGATCCCAGGACCCTGGGATCTTGACCTGGGCTGAGTGCAGACACTTAAGGACTCAACTATTCAGGCACCCCATCAGTGTTCCTCATGAAGACTGCATCAAAATTGCATTGGCCCTCAGCCAGTGATCCAAGGGCAAGTGTGGAAACAGTCCCAGACTTTCCTTCTGGGAGTTTCCTGCTGCTTTACTATAGTCTGGCACTTAATAGGCTCTTAATAAACATGCATTAAGTGAACAAATGAAAAAATAAATACCAAAAGGACCTGGTGCATTTGAGTGTAAGCGTAGAGGTGTTTCTAGGTGTCCTTTAGAACAACTGCTCAGATATATGTAGACAGAGCTTCCACTCTCCCGCAGACAGTGGATTCTAGAGTGGGTTGCTCCTATTCCGGAGGAGCTGGGTTTTTTATTCCTGGTATTCAAACTCCCAGGGCTCTGGATGGCTTTGGGAGGGATCAGTGACCTTTCTGACATTTTGTGTCTGCATATATACAACATACTTGCTTGTTAGGGATTTATTCGAAGTGAGGGAGAGGAGGGACACCTGGGTAGCTCAGTTGGCTAAGCGTCCCAGTCATTTGGACGACTCAGGTCATGATCTCAGGGTTGTGAGAACCAGCCCCACGATGGGCTTCGTGCTCAGCATGGAGTCAGCTTGAGATTTTCTCTCTCCCTTTCCCTCTGCCCCTCTGCCCAACCCACTCTCACACACACTCTCTCTCTCTCTCTCTCAAATAAATAAATGAAATCTTTTAAAAATAGAGAGAAGGTCCATAATTTTTAAGAATGCATGCATTAGTGTGTATGTGCATTTTTATGGGTCGGGGAGAGAGATCTATTAATCTTAGCAAATTCTTAAAGGGCTGTGGCCTTAAGACCCATGACGGATCCCCCGTCCAGCTTATCCTGCATGACCATGGCGATAGGTGAATACCAAGCCATTCGCCCGCGTGGAGCAACAGGACCTTTGCTCCAGCATTTGCTTTCTGCCCTATAGTCAGTGCAGGCACCCCAGCAGCCTACTTGCCGCAGCGAAAGCACATATGGGAGCACATGCGCACACCTCTTGTCCCAGAAAATATATACTGAGTAAGAAATCTGTACGGATCGCCATGGGATCAGAAGGAAGAGGAAGACATCAGTCCATCCTCAGAAAGAAGATACGATTATGTGAAAAGTTCCACTTCCTTTGGCATATTTAAGCCACGATTTAAGCCCACGTGAGAACATTCACAGCACGCCATGATGTATCGCCAGGTGAACCGTAGGAACACAGTCACAACACCCGGCATTCGGCTGAGCCTGTGATTCTTAGGCCTCGTCCTGGAAGCTTTACAGACTAGTGAAATGGGAACTCTGGCTTCAGACATAGGCGGCAGACATGCTTTGTTCCAGTCTCGCCTGAACTCCCAGTGTCTCTGAAAGCATTTCCTTCTTAAGACACTTTTTTCCTTTCCTTTCTTTTCTTTTTTTTTCTTTTGATTTCCATGAGAGCTCTCTCTGTTGACTTTTCTGGCTCATTCGTTGGTTTCTCCTCCTCCACCACTGATTATATTAAATGTCAGTGTTCTCTCTCAAATCCTTTCCCCAGCGACCTCATCCTTTCCTAAACTTAATTTTACAATGCCGATCACCCCCACATCTGTATTTCTGGGCCAGACCTCATAAATCCCAGCTTGATACCATGCACACTATGTCCACAAGCCAGTTCATTTCCCCTCTTCCATTCCATCCCATTTCAGTAAGTGGGGCTATCTTTTGCTTAAGCCCCAAATATGGAACCTATCCTGGATTCCTCCCTCTTCCTCCCCAACCCCATTCAGTCCACCACTGCCTCCTGTCCGTTTTGACTCTCAGATATGCCGGTTCTTTCCATTTACTGCTCTCTTTGCCGTGCTCACCTTAGTCCCAACCACGGCACTGTCAGAGGTGCCGAAGGTTCCCCGTAGTCTCTGTGGCGGTTCCTGGTGGCCTCCCTGCTTCCCCTGACTCCCTCCATCCAACAAACCACTTCTCCCCCTGGCAGCTATGGGAAATTAGATCATTTGGTTTTCATACTTTAAAATGTTCCAAGGCTCCCCCTTGGATGTATCCATGCTTCTTATCTCAGGGTACAGAGCACTGCATGGTATGGCCCTCGCCCACTCCCCCAGCCCCTGGTCGAGGGACCACACTCACCTCGCTTGCTGGGCCACAATCACACAGGCCTTCTTTCTGTCCACTAACTGTGCATAGAACACTCTGCCTCACACCCTTGGTTCATGCTGTTCTTTCCCAAACTCTTGGCATGGCAGGCTCTCTCACAAAGTTCAAGTGTCCTCAGATTTTTTTTTTTTAAGATTTTATTTATTTGTTGGATAGACCAAGACAGAGACAGTGAGAGAGCAGGAAGGAGAGGGAGAAGCAGGCTACCCGCTGAGCAGGGAGCCTGATGCGGGACTTCATCCCAGGACTCCAGGATCATGACCTGAGCTGAAGGCAGTCACTTAACCAACTGAGCCACCCAGGTATCCCCAGTCTGCTCAGATTAACTGTCATCCCCTCAGTGGGCCCTTTTGCAACCATTCCCGGTCTCAGCATGTAGCCCTCTCTGCCTACAATAGTCTTTGTCTTAGCTCTGTGTTTGTTTCATCTACTGAATTTTAGTATTTTCAAATTATTAATTTACTTCCGGTGTCTCCCCCAGCTCCACCCACTGCAGTCCAGATTCCTAGCTACCTACCGGCAGGCAGGGCCTGTGTCCACCCGCTGACCACGGTGCTCGTGGTGTCAGTGTTCCCTCCATCAACATTCGAATGGAAGGAACGAATGTGAGCAGGGAGAAAAAGCGGGTCACAGATGGCACCATCACCTTCCAGGCCGGTGAATGTTTATGAGCCAAAACAGTGTCAGAAAAGCCCAGTGTTTGTGGTGCAGAAAATCTTTATCCCCTGACCAGGGCAGAGGGTAATGTAAAGTCACTGTGTCAAGTACTCAGAGATAAGTTTAGAGAAGAAGATGTAGGCAGGTCTCAAACCCCAAGGTAGGGAGTTTGGACTTTGTCTCCTATACAATTGTGTCCCATTAAAGTTTTTAGTAAGGCAATGAGATGAACAAGGAACTGTACCTCGCCCTGGCCGCTGTGCTCCTCATTTACAAAGACTGTATCATAGGTGTTGAATTGTGTCTCTACTTCACCACCAGCCTGTTACTTCCTCCAGGACAGGTCCCAGGTCCCTCCCACCATGTGAGATCCCAGCTCAGAGCACGGAGCTTGGGTCACTGGAGGCATACAATGAATGTGTTTAGAATGGGTGAGTGAATGAATGAATGAATGAATGAATGAACTGTGGGGACCAAATATGCCATCACAGCTTAGATCTACCCTCTCTGAACCACCCTTTTCTCTAGAAGTGTCAGAACGAGGACTAAGTAAACAACAAAGCACACAGTGGTGCCGATACTGAAGTCCCTCCCAGAGCAACAGGTGGGAGACACTGTCTTGTCTCTCGACTCAGAGTAACCTTGTGAGGGAAGTCGGCTAGAGGGTTAAAACAGATATGCCGCCTAACTCTGAGAGTGGCATGCACTGTAGTGATTAATATATATGGCAAACATTTTCTTGCCAAAGCTTCGTTGATTCAATCTAAATATTCTTTCAGAGAGGTCTCCCTAATTATAATGACATGGTATAAATATAAGAAGAAAGAATGTCAATTATCACTTCGTATAATAACAGTGTTAGTGTTCATGCACATAAATTATAAGGAAGTTTACCTATTTAAAAGCAAGAAAAGTGCTCGGTTTTGCAATTTAAAACTTGTGAATATGGCACACTTAAAAATTATGTCATTACAACCAGTAGAAGTTAATAATCACCACTAAAATGCATGCTCGTGAATAGTTGATGAACTACTTACAGTGAAATTCTTTAAAAAATAATTTGAAAGGGCAAATTTAAAGACACCTATGATATATTTATTTTCCCACATTCCAGATGCATCCAATGTGCTTTGAACACCTGTTAAGTGGCAAACATATGAGAGCCTTTTAGAGCGACATTCCGAGAAATGGCAGCTCCTAGTCACGAACGGTGATTTACATTTAAATTTTAGTTAACGAAAATTAAATAAAATAAAATGCTCAGGTCCTCAGTCTCACTGGCCACACTGCAAGTGCTCTGTCACCACCTGTGGCTTGTGGCTACCATAGAGTGCAGAGTAGAACATTTCCATCATGACAGGAAGTCCTGTCAGACAACGTGGCTCTGAAGAAAAGAAGTAAATACGACCCGTCATGAGCACCATGGTCACACCATCAGGAGCTCCTGACGCATGTCTGGGATTTATTGTGAGAGCAGATATCTTTGCCCACATTGATGGAAGCATTTAAAAGCACCCTTGTTTCCAGTAGACAATAATCCCATTCGGTGCGGAATCAAACGGGCCCCTGGATGAGCGATGAGGCCTTACCCTTGCACGGTCCTTATCTGTTTGAGCTAGTTGTACATTTTGTGATGTTGTTTTAAGCCAACTGTAGTGTAGTTTTCCAAAGTGACATTCTGAAAGCAAACAACTTCAAGGTATTAGCTTAAACCTGAACTCATCCTTTATGTTCTAATCTACTGGCTTTCAGTTCCTCTGTCTATAAAAGTAATAACTCAGAGCAGTTTTGGCTGAGTTCCTGCACCCCTTCACTGGATCCAGGATTTGAAGAGTCTAAGTGAGTGGAGGAGCTTATCATAAAGCATCTGACAGTGCATACATCACAGGGGTTTATTGGATAAAGATGTGATCCCGGTCCAGCTGCTCCAGACATTTTATCACTTTCTTTTTCTCTTGCAGATCACCTACAAAGCAGTCAGTTCCTTTGACCCTGAAATAGACTTATCCAATCAAAGTGGAAGAGTTTCAAAACTGGGGAATGAAACCCATTTTCTGTTCTTTGGACTATATCCGGGGACCACGTACTCCTTCACCATCCGAGCCAGCACAGCTAAGGGGTTTGGACCCCCAGCAACAAATCAGTTCACCACCAAAATATCAGGTATTATACCTTTGTGAGTTATGTCTTTTATCAGAGGTAGTGTTTTTGTATTTTTTCATTTTTTCATTTTTCCATTGTCAAGGATACAAAGCTCACCTGACTGACCCATTGTATTCAGATTAACACTTGGGCATTTATGAAGATCAGACTCATGGAATGGACTGAGATACTGTAAATATTTTAATTCGGGAGCTTAAGATCCTCCAGCATTAGGAAGTAGCCGTGTTGTGTCAGTTTGCATTGGAGGACCTGAGCATGAGTGAGGGTTCTGGTCTGTGTGCTCCCAGCCCCTTCACAGTACAAGTTACCAGAGCAGCAGCATTGGAAAGATCACTGCAGTGAGCCATGAACGACTGAGTGCTCAGCACAAAGACAGCATTATATGGAGTCTGCTTCCAGAAGGATCAGCCTTCCTTGGGACCTTCACCATTAGTGGTTGCCTGTCCTCTGCGATGACAGAGGGGTGTTACCAGTCACTTACAGCCTCCAGCTTTTTGCTGGTAGAGACTCAATTATGCCATCCAACCAAAGACATAATTTGAGAAGTATTTCTGGGCATGTGCAACTGTGCAGAAAATGTCTTTGTGCTTCAGACTAGAGGAAATGGAGTTGCCATCTGCTGTGGGAAGTATAATAGCAATAAACACAATTCCATGGACATTTCCTTTTTCCATTTCCCCCTTTGGGTATGAGTGGTGAAGTATTTGAGGTTTGGCCTTGCCTGTTTTGGTTCAGGGAAGATAAGCAGGCAGCTAGTGAGGGAAATAACTCTAGCTAAGTAATATTTAGCCTTATTTTAGCTATTGTCCCTACTTTCTAGTTTTTGGAAAGATTTGTTTAGAATCAGAGGCAGGGAAGTGCTTACAACAAGAGTACTGTAGGGGTGTGCGGGTGGCTCAGTGGGTTAAGCATCTGCCTTCACCTCGGGTCATGATCCTGAGGTCCTTGGATTGAGCCCCATATTGGGCTTCCTGCTCAGCAGGCAGTCCACTTCTCCCTCTCCCTCTGCCCTTCCCCCTGCTTGTGTGCTCTCTCTCTCAAATAAATAAATAAGATTTAAAAAAAAAAAAGAGTACTATAAGCACTCAATTAGGTTTTGAGGGAGGGAGGTTTGGAATTTTGAGTTTAAGCAATTATAACTTAAGGGGAAATTTTTCATCATATCAGTTTATAAATGAACACAAACTCAAGTTGAAGTTCAACATACACTTGATATTTCATAGGAAGCATTAGGGAGTAACAATATGGAGAGTTAGAAGAAGAGGAAGACATCCTTTTGAGGTTAGAAAAATGGCATTAAGTCATACATCTCTAGAGACCACTGGACTTGGAATCAGAAAATCTGGCTTCTCGTGTAATTTTCTATGCACGCCCTCTCTGATCTTGATCAAGTGCACTGATAACCTGGATGTAATTAAGATGATATAATCTGGTGCTTGAACTTATGATGGAGACTGAAGAGGAAATGTGTGCCAGTACGTGTATCTCTAAACCTCCTATGTTTTGGTAATTTTCTCCCCATGGAAACCATATTTCAAAGAGTATTATCTAAAAGAGGATGTTCTTATAGAAAAAATAATTCATTTTTACTATTTCTGTTATACAAAAATTCTGTTTGATACGACTCTGACCAATGTTAGCCTACCAAGTTCACACAGTTCTATCCCCAAAACAAAGACATTTGACATTTTAGTTAAGCCTACACAGACTCATCAAGAATAACTATTTGATTTTTTTTTTTTAAAGATTTTATTTATTTATTTGACACAGAGAGAGAGATTACAAGTAGGCAGAGAGGCAGGCAGAGAGACAGGGAGAGGAGGAAGCAGGCTCCCTGCTGAGCAGAGAGCCCGATGCAGGCCTCGATCCCAGGACGCTGAGATCATGACCTGAGCCGAAAGCAGAGGCTTTAACCCACTGAGCCACCCAGGCGCCCACTATTTGATTTTTTATAGTTCAAAGAAAATTACAGTTTATGGGGCCCAATTTTCTACTTTCATGGACCTCAGATAAAGAACTATTCTCTATACAAAATGTAATTCTGTGTTATGAATCAGAGTTAATTTTTAATAGAACTAGAGTTAATTTTTAATGCTGAGAAAATCCAATAAATGGAAATGAGATATAACCCATGTCTTTTACATAAAAGCTTTTTATATGTAAGAGATTTAAAAAACTATATTTGTAAAAAAAGATCACTAGTGTTCTCATCAGTTACCTACACCTGTGGTTCTTAAAAAGACCCTGTGCCCTCCCACATCACAGCTTTGATTTATCTAGTCCATGGCGATGACAGAATTATTGAAGAACTCTGTCATTATCTTCACATGATAAGACTGAACAATCTAGAAAACAAAGAATGCCAGGAAATGGACTTGGAAATAGGATTCACATGAGGTAGGGGAAAAAAACTAACATTGGTAGAATTATATTTACCTGGCTCTCCCTATTATCTCTTTGAATTCCCATAATAACCCTAGAGGGTAACTGCTCCTATTTTGAAAGAAGGGTAAACTGAAGATCCAGAGATAATTCATGAGCCTAAGCTCTCACGCTGATTAAAACAAAACAACAGAAGGTCAAACCCAAGCCTTTCTTACTCCAATTCCCCTACCTTTTCCACCTTCCTGCTCTCCCTGGGAGCCCAGTCGTGGTCACTAATTTCAACAAGCCCCTCTGACTTCTACAGTCTTCTTCAGATCTCTAGAGGGATCTGTGGCACACACAGAGTCTTCCATCTTGACTTCAATGGGAGAGCTATAATGTTCAGTTTTACGATCCTACTGTTTATTTCTTCAATATGCATTTAAAGTTATTTTTAAAGAAAAGCATACCTACCAATGAGTATACAGACTGAAAGCGCCCAGCCTGATGTATATTCTCAAGCTAATCTATGCCCATTCAGCAAGAATGCAAATCAAGAGACAGACTGTCACTAACACCTCACAAGCCCCCTCATACTCTCTCCCAGCTTGAACTCAGGATCAAAGAAGTCGACATATACTGGTTTTAGCAGTGGTTCCTGATACTCGGTATAAGGTATATACACGGAGGCTGCCCACGGTTGCTTCATAGCTGCAGTTTAAGTGCACCATGTTCTTAATGTTCTTTGCAAATGGAACTAGGAGGGAAACTGAAAAGATCGATCAGAAATAACAAGTCTCCCATCTCACACATTTTTCCCCCAGCACCCTCTATGCCGGCTTATGAGCTCGAGACCCCTCTGAATCAAACGGACAATACGGTGACAGTCATGTTGAAGCCTGCACAGAGCCGAGGCGCGCCTGTCAGGTACGGAGCAGAGGAGGGGTGGGCTGGCTCCGGAGACACAGACACTAAGATCACATCAATGAATTTCTTGACTGTGTTTTCTAGGGATTTGCTACAAACATCAGTCAGCATGTAAACCCGTATCTTTATTAGCTCTAATTAAAAGAAATGACTCAGGAAAGGGGAAGTACTTTGATGTGGGGTGATCAAGTATTGTGTACAGACTTTGATTCTGATGCAAGTGGGTTGTTGTTTGAAGATAAGGAACAAAAGCCTTAGTCTTTTGAGAGGTGACTTTGAGTCTAAAAAGTAATCACTTCCTGCAATTTAGTTACCCAAGGGCCAATGACATTTTTATCCTGAGCTCTCTTCTTTCAATGGACCTTTGGTTTTTTTGCCTGCTTGTTTGTTTACCTGGTGTTTTAAGTCCGTTAACTTCTGGGAAATTGGCTGATTTCTCCATTCAATATGTGGTGTATATTTATTTTTTTTAAAAGAAAGAGATGATTGGAAAGAGCATTGTGAAGTCTTTATTCGAACATATTTAAGTTTATTACCAACATGTAGGCCCTATTTCTCATTCCATGATGATTTATATAGCTAAGAAATTACAAAGTGTAACTTTTACAGTGAGTGAATAAAATAAATTTATTCTTCCTAGGAAGGAGCAAAGGAATGCCTGAATAACTCTTGAATATGAACTTGTCATAAGCTCATTAATCTATATAAATGAAATTTCTACTTGTTTCAGAGGGAATTAGATATTCTGTACTATCAGAATAGATTCCCTCAAAATAACCTATCATTTCGAATAGCGTACCCCGAGGAAATATTTACATTCCCATTTAAGGCGATACAGGGTTTGTTTCCATACTCCTTCTGTAGAATTTTACTCCATTAACCTTTTGAAATCTGGCTGTATTTGATCATGTTTTCACTACAGAATCATAGGGCAATCAGTTGAACTTCTTTCTACATGATACGCTATGTACAAGTTTTACTTCACAGGGTTAGTAGTAAAAACAGAACAGCATTCGTTGATAGTTAAGTCTGATTAGGGTGGGGTCATAGAAATTTTTATTTGAAAAATCTAGAAAATTTTATGAGACAATTTCTAGTTCACTCTGTTGACTCGACGTAGTAGTAAGGGATTTTCATGTCAGGGATTTAAAACTGCCATCCGTAAGTGCAGTCTATGAGAACACTATGAAATATGTCAAAGCTTGATTCCAAATTTAAGATATCATTACTGCTAGAAAAATATAGACACTGACACTACCTAGGCCCTTTGCACCGCTGACTTGCCGAGGGGTTGCCCTAACCCAAATGACCCAAGACACACACTCATTAGATGGCTGGCCAAGATCCGAGTGTGTCTGTGGCCATGGATCAGACTTCTTTCACTCCAGAAAGTTGAAGTCTTATTAAATGAAAACCGATGCTCTGAGCATGGCCTTGGGAGCATCATTTTCTTGTGACCAGTTTAAGAGTCGCCCAGACTCAGCAATGAGGGCTGTTAGGATTCCGTGTTCTTCTACAGAAGCATCACGATAAAATGAAAGCGCACAGGCCACTCACCTTCAAGACCTCCAAAGGGAAGGGATCTGAAATCCTAACCATTTCTCCAAAATAGCCAGTTTTTCCCAATTCTGCTTTATTCTCACATAAACTCCTTTTCATTTTCTGTTCTTATTGCCTCTTTCCTTCAAACACTTTCAATTGGATTTTCACCCACGTCTCTGTATAGATCTTTCCAAGCCTGAGTTTTCAAATGATACTCCTTTGGGTCATCTGTATCAGCCCCCTCCCCAGTTCTCCTTTCCTTACTTTTTTTTAAATGTCTCTTGAGGGCGCCTGGGTGGCTCAGTGGGTTAAAGCCTCTGCTTTCGGCCCAGGTCATGATCTCAGGGTCCTGGGATCGAGGCCCGCATCGGGCTCTCTGCTTGGCAGGGAGCCTGCTTCCTCCTCTCTCCTCTCTCTGCCTGCCTCTCTGCCTCCTTGTGATCTCTCTCCTGCTGTGAAATAAATAAATAAAATCTTTTAAAAAATAAATAAATAAATAAAAAATAAATAAATGTCTCTTGAATTCAAACTACCATTCATATTTTCTAAACATACCTTTCTAAGGCATTGTCTTGTTGTTTTCTTTTATACCTTTCCAGTTGTTTTTGGAGACTGGAGCCTTACCAGTTGGTTAATTGTGCATATCCTCAGGCTCTTTGTTCTTATGTTATAAAAATACACGTTCAAGTGCTCGTCAGAGTGTCCAAAATACATGGCTTCACCACGATTCACAGCATTTCCTGAAGGCCAGTCTCTAACTCTACTAACATTTCAGTTTATGTTAGCACACCCTCCTTCACAACTGTCACGATGGCCTGTTTCCAAGCTCACCATAACTCTACTTTGATTAAACATCATCTTGTTTTTGGCTAAACATTCCTTGAATTTGCCAGGGTTGTTTTTCATTGTCTCTGTGATACCTTCTTCCACAATATTAACATCTTGAAATTCATAAATGTACCATCTATGTTCATCATCTAAATCTGTGCTAGAATCAAGATCAGTTCTTATGGGAAACTATTCAGTAAGCATTACAGGCAAACCCACTACAGACTGGTAACTGGAAGGATACTTCTCTTAAATATATAAATTTTATTGGCACAAATTTGAGAATGGAAATTGTCTTGACCCCACCTGTCAAAAAGTTGTGTTTTTGTTGTTGTTGGGGTTTTTGGTTTGGTTTGGTTTGGTTTGGTTTTGGTTTTGGTTTTTTGTGGTTTTATTTTTTTGCAGAAAAGTGAATGTTCTTTTCAAGGAATTTGGTACTACAGTACAATATAATGGGACTGATTATCTATTGAGTAGATGGAAGACCAATATATCTAGAAAGACTAGTTTGGAAAAAATGTCCACAATACTCTCAAACTAAATGAGGTATATGAAAATTTTCAATTTCATTTAATGTTTAGAGAAATAAGAACTCTGATTAGGGAATCATGGGGACCTAAAATATAAAGCCATAATGTAGATTAAAACATTGGAACACATCTGGAAGTTTGCAAAATGCACATGTAATCAAACTGCAATACAAGAAGGCTTTTCCCAAATGATAAGATAAATACTAGAAGAAGGAGGGAAATGGAAGTGAACATCTGTTTGCTTTCGTGGATTTTGCACAGTATTATATGCTCAAAAATACTGTCATTGTGTGATTTCCAAAGCCAATTCTTTCAATTGATTTGATTTTTCTTTAATCCATAATCATTGGTGTTAAAAATTCATAAATGAAGTTTCACTTCATTTATGCACTTCACTAAGGAAGGTGGTTCTGCTTTGATTCCACTACAAACACTCAGCTTGCTTAATGCAGATTCTTAAAATTGCACTAAACTCTCAATGTAAACGATGGCTGTCTTTTTATTGATCAACACATCAGAACTGTCACATAAAATTATTTAAATCCTGAGGTGGCCAAGAAGAACACAAATTCCTTCATTCTAGCTAGTAAACTAGCATCTAGGACAGAATTTTAATGTCTGTTCATGGATTCAGGTTTTTTTTTTCCTTTAATAAGACAAGGGAAAGCTTAATTTTCTTTTACTCATTTAGAATCCCCTCATTTCTCTCTCTTCTCTCCACTGTTCATTACATGCAGATAATTCAACAGAGAAAATCCTTGTAATTTACCAGTAAAATGCCAGCTCTAAATAAAGAATGAGTTTTACACAAGCTATGTGCTTTTCTTGCACTAAAAAAATTCTCTCCATGATTTTACTCTTGTGATGTATGTACTGTGTGCCAATGTCCCTCCTTAATGACGTTTTATACGTTCTCATGGTCTACAGCACGAGACTTCGTCACGTTGCGCCTTAGGTAATGGTGTTTTCAAATGACTCTCATTTTTGTTCTTTAGGCATTGTTGCTTCAATTTATTCATAAATGTTTTGGAACTATATGTCTTCTTAATTAAAACTCAGGGCTTGAATATGTTAATTAAACATTCTGATATTCATTTCAGTGAAATGTTACAAAATTACCATTTTAAGTACTCATTCTTTGATTCATTCATTCAAGAGAAACTACCGAGTGGGGAAAACATCTGTTAAGTGACCTGTCCATGGGGATGGGAGGTGGGCAACAATCAGCAACAACCAAAACAGTAAAGCAGATGCCCAAACATGTGAATGTGCTTTTAATGGATTTCAGCCACCTTGTTGTTCTAACAAGGGTAGTCCTAGTTATTTTAACACTGTGCTTTTACTGTGATTGGTAACTTCTTATACTACGGTCATCTTTGCAATGAACGCTTCCTCAACAGTTATATATAAAAACAATTTGCATATGGTTCTGGTTGCTGGGAATCAGGGCCACAATCTTAAAGCAGATAAGAACTTCACTACATTATGAATGGGGAAGAGATGAGGTCATAAGGAAGGGGTGAAAGAAATATTTTGCCCTATTTTTTTAAAGCATGTGTCCTGCTAGGTAAGATTTCAAATAAGGCAGGGAATATTTTCTCTTAGTAAAAAGCAGGCATAAATGTTTTTATTCATCCAAAGCACTTTTGATTTAAAAAAAAAAAAAAGACTTGTACCATATAAAAACTTCAGTTTCATGCATAAATCAAGAATTTATTATTTTTTTGTATAATATGTTCAGGTTTTTTTTAAATAGATTTCACCTTGAATTCATTGCCGTGGTAGACTTGACAAATGTGTGCTGTTTTCATTTACTCCTCTTTGTCATTTTTCCCTTATGCTGCTTGCCTTAGGTAGGTAGCCAGCAAAACGTATATGGCTCTTAAAGCCCCATTGTTCACTTCTAGTATTTCCTCATTTACCCAAACTACTCATCAAATATTCTTTTGTAACAAATCAGATAGAAAATTAAAAATACATTAAAGAATGCTATTTTTTTCTCATAACTGAGCTCTTTGTTCTTTGAAAACTCTATGCTGTGTTCTTAGACCAAGGTGAAGGACAGGTTTTCATTCCACTGAGGATAAATAGTCAATAAAGCAATTATATTTATCTTAAGAAAATTTATTAAACTTCCTAAAAATGTCTGATTTGATCCTGGAGCTGTATAGAAGACGAGATTTGTTCTTTTTTGTGGCCATAAGCTTGCACTCATGTTCCCAGCTGGTTGTCACACAGAAGTTTTTATTAAAGGGATTTAGCAGGAGAATGTCAGGGAGTCTGTGAAAGCTGACACCTCAGATGGGACAGTGAAACAGATCTTTTGACAGTAAAAGCAAGGAAAGAGATCATTATATTATATTATTAATATATATAATATATTATAATATATATTAATATATATTATATTATATATTATATTATATATATTAATATATAATAATATATATTAATATATAATATAATTATATTAACGATAGGAAATAATCATGCATTTGGTTTTAAGAAGTTTCCTGTAGAAATTATACTTGTTAGCATGTAACTAATTATGGTTTAGGAAGTTTTATATTAGGAAGTATGGACTAGATATTAATTTTTAAAAAGTTCTTTTAAGGCAACAGCAATCCATTTGATTGTCTACAATCAGTGAGTCCAAGGAAAGACATTTGCACTCCATGCACACCACCGACTTGGACATCCCGTTCTCTTCTGCTTCATGCAAGGAGCCTGTAAGCAAATCAACATTATGATGTTCTTATGAGGATTAAAAGAGGTAGTTTAAAAAACACAAAACAAAACTCCAAACTGTACTTCACACCTACTGCCTGCTCTATAAGTGTTTTTTCTCGTGGTAGCCCTTTCAAACCGTGCCAGTCAGTGGCTTGTGTTGTTTCTTTTCATAGGACTAACTCTGGTCTTTTTGCTTTTCCTTTGTCTCACTTTTTTTTAAATCTGATATCACAAAAAAAGTCTTACTTTTACATGAAAAATAAATTAAGGATTTAATAATTGTCTATCAATAAAATCATAAATAATAGAATTCCAACAAATTCTGATATCTCTACTACATTTTGAAATTTGATTGCATCTGGCAACCTATTTATTTCTGCATTTGCAAGTTTTTAGGAATTGATATTATAAATAGGTAATGAACTCTTCCCTGCCCCAATTCTGTAGTATAGCTCTTTAAAAAGGTTGGATGTTTCCCTGCTGACTTCTGAATCATTAGCTAATTATGGTTATGGCCATCTCTACTGAATAAACTTAACCATAGAACAAAAGGAAACCGATCTTCTGTTTATAACTATTCTGAAAGTGAAATTCATAATCTGACACCAGTGGGGAGTCGATGAGACATGGAATTTGGCTCAATGCAGTCTAATGTTCTATTCACCATTTAAGAATCTGATTCTTCTTCTCATTCTTAAAAAATATCTATGTATACTTGTGACTCAAGTGCCATTTTATGGTCATTTAATCATTATGATCATGTTAGAATTTATTCCCTAGATTCTAAAAATTATCTTTTTTTAAAAGATTTTATTTATTTATTTGACAGAGAGAGAGAGATTACAAGTGGGCAGAGAGAGGCAGGCAGAGAGAGAGGAGGAAGCAGGCTCCCTTCCAAGCAGAGAACCCGATGCAGGGATCAATCCCAGGACCCTGAGATCATGACCTGAGCTGAAGGCAGAGGCTTTAACCCACTGAGCCACCCAGGCATCCCTAAAAATTACCTTTTAAATCAGAAGAGTTTTGTCCAAAAATTTGATCTTGGATTAGAGGAACCAGTTAAATAGTGAATTGCAAAATTTTTTATTACTTTTCCCCCAAAAGTTTATGCCTTTATTTTTTCTTGTTGGAATGACAATATTATTCTGAGAAAGGAAAAACTATCATGTTAAACCCCACAATGCAGAGTTTACCTTAGGATTCAACGATCCTGTAATATAAATTTAAAGTAATATAATTTTAAATTAGCTATTATAAATCAATTGTAATTTCCATATCTAAACAGTGTTTTGCTCTAAATTAATTAGAAACTGCAGATTCTGTCAATAATCAAGAACACTGTGACCTGAGATCCTAGATAGCGTCAGGTGTCGTGCATGGCCTTTTACGCGGGCAGGCAGAATCACACTCCTCCTTTGGCATATTCTAAGGAAGAAAGAGTAATATTCAAATAATTACTTTGTTTCATGGGTCACATAAATTGTGGACCTAACTTTTAAAATAAGCTCCAGGATATAGGGAAAGGACATACTCAGAAGTTAAATAAACCTAGTTTCGAATCCCAGCTCTCTCAACGACTAGCTATGTGACTGTTACCCATTTCTTCACATCTCTAAGCCTCGGGTCCCTCATCTTTGCGGAGCAAGGTAATATCACCTTATCTCAGGGAGCTGTTAGGATTATAGTTATTAAGTACTCACTAGGTTTCGGACACTGTGCTGAGTTCTGGGAACACAGAGGAGCCCGTTATGGGCTGGCTCTCTTCAGGGGGTCACAATCTGGATGGGAGCGACCAGCAGGTCACCTGGTCCCCTACTTCAGGGATGAGGACTGGCACAGAGAGGCCAGGGGGAGGGGTTGTACACAGGAAGGTCAGGGAAGACTTCAGAGAGGCAGCTCCGAAGCCAAGCAGCTGGATCTTGCAGATGGATATTGTCCAAGAGATGTATGTCCTGGGGAGGTATTTGCAGAGGAGGTTAAGTGTGTGTGGCGGGGAATAAATAATGAGTGAGACAGATGAGTTGCAAAAGGGCAGGGAGGACTGAGCAAGTCTGCCTGACCTGGGAATGAGAAGTGTGTTGCAATTAGAGTGGGCAGAACAGGCCGGGGGATGGAGAGGGGGGCAGAGAGCCACAAGAGAGATCGGTGCTAGATTGGACAGCCTTATGCTCCGTGCCAACAAGTAGAGATGTAGCCTTTCGGCAGTGAGTAGTCACTCAGGAGCTTTAGGCAAGGAAAAAAATGTAAGGAAGATCAGCCCTGCAGTGGGGGAAGGGTTAGGCAGGGATGGGGCACAGGAGAGCTTCTGAGGAGGTGTGGCTGGTATGTGTGCTGAGCCCCTCCCACTGTTCCTCTTCACTGGGCCCAGTTCCCACATCGCTAACCTTTAGGCATGAAGGGTGCCTAAGTGCCACGTGCTAATTTTTATTAGAGATAGGATTTAAAGGAATCAAAACCATTTAGTCCTTTTTAGAAGGAAAAACACCTTGACTAACCAAAGCAACTGGTGATAGTAATTATTTAGAGTATTGTTAAAGTGGACACTAGAATGCTAGAAACTGAAAGCCTATCTTAGCAATGACTATCTAGAAATTTATTGGAAATGACTAATTGAATATTTTCAAATCTCCATTTTCCTAAGCAGTAGAAAAGTGGCATTACTAGTCCCCCTCCTTCTTGAGAAGCTTCTGGATCTTTCTCTTTTTGCTCCTTTCTACCTTCCTTTCACTTCATCACCCTAACCCCTTTGCCCTGAACCTGTGCTAGCTGCTTTTGTGATGATTATAATTTGTACTGGGTTGTGTATGCGACGACTGCCAAATGGACACAGTAGTGTCTGCCTACTGAAAGCCAGAGTACAAAGGCTTCTCTGAGCACCACCAAACAGTCTGCCTAGTGTATGGTTGTGGCTAGTTCTTGGCCAGGGCCAGGGAAAACCCAAGTGTTTGATCGTACCCTGTCTTGTTTCTGCTGTGCCAGAAGGAACCCATGCTTTTCTTGAAAAAACTAGATACCAGAGATTGGAACCATAGATTACATGAAAGTCTTCGAGTCTCATGTATGGTAGAAACCAGAAGTTATGCATGACCATCTCTCTGGAGATGGTGACAGCAAGTAGCGCTGCCCATTCCCCGACCCAGACTGACCAACCACCCAGAAACCATCCATCAGGGTGACGGAGGTAGACATACAGGTTGATCTCATTTTCCACTGACGGTAGAGAAAGTTACATGCTGCTGTCCCCCCATCTATCTGGACCATCTGTAAATGTTAACCGTGGAATAATTTACAAGTAGTCTTAGTTGTAGACCCAGAGCCCCAGAAGATTTCAAATGCCTTGAACTGAACACTGCATCACCTTAGTTGTGAATCTCAAAGCCACTATGCCCTTTGCTCTCGGGAGCTGCTAGGTCTTCCTAATCACAGGTATTGATTCCAGGGAATTTAAGGGATGAATTTCTAGAGGTATTCTGAGCTAGAGGTATTCTAAGACTGAGAGCCTTTGGGAATGAAGATCTTGGAAATTTTGACAAAGACTAATTGATTTGCCTATAGATGTCTCACTTTCATTTTTTTAAAGTGCTAAAATCACATATATATGAGAGGAAAAATCCCAAGTTCTAAGAGGCTGATCGAGGCACCTGTGGGGCAGAGAGGGCAAGCCAGCCCAGTGCCCTGCTTAGAGCCACAGACTTTCAGAGCTGAGAAGTAGCCCCGAGAGGATCTGGCCACTTTTTGGTTGTGATGGCACTTTTGATCCTATTGTGGGAGCACAGCCATATCATGAGTGTGGTTTTCCATCACCCTCTTCACAACATTTCACCCACCAACACATAACATTCAAGGTAATTGTTGATGGCAAGAACTCTAAAGGCCACAAAAATTCTGACATGCCTTCTGTTTCATCAAAAGTGATTTCATTAAGTATATTATTATCTGATGCTTGATGGTCACCTGTGTTTGGTTTCCAGCTACTTAATTAATACTCACTTCATCAGCCTGTTTGGTAGCAGAACCATCGGAGGCACTGGGGGTTTTTCCATATCACCACATTGCTTTTGTGTGGTTCCCTGTGTCTCAGTTCTTCTACTTCTCTGCTTTAACCCAAAAATATTTTCCTGACCAGTGTCAGTGCAAGTATTTTCTGCTCAATGAGAAGCCATAAGAGTTCTCTGCAGTTGTTAGCATCTAGTTAAAATTCTTGCCCTTTGTCATACTGCAAAGTGTTAGAGGAAACTTCACAGTTGACATCTGGCTATCATTCGGTCGTTCTTCATTCATTTACCAAATATCTACTGAGCACTTTTATGTTCAAGTCACTGTGCTAAGATGGTGATCAAGCTGGAGAGAAAAGTCCAGAGTACTCCACCAGCACCTGACAGAGGACAAAATTTCAACCAGGGATCAGGATATGCTGTTTAGGCTGAAACACAAAAGAGAAGTAGGAAGTGGCCAGCGAGGGGTGAACGCAGGTATAGGTCTGCCCAAGAGAGGAACAACCTGGAAAAAAGCCTGGAAGAAGAAAAAGTTAAGAAATGTAAACAGGGGTCATCTTAGTAAATACAATTAAAAACACACACATAGTAAATGAGGTTTGACCAGCACTCAGGAGTATTAATTAGATTTATGCATTTAATGCTGAAAGTGAGCATTTTCCTAGGCTAATCATTATGTAAAATGCATGTAAATGTAATAGGAACTGCAAAAGGATCACAAAATGATTTTCATAATTTAGTTCCCGAATATCATTCAGTACCTCAAACCTAATTAAGTGTGCAATAAATGTTTATTGAATTGAACCTCATCTTTTTCTTGTGAGCAAAAGTAATTATCACTAAAACTTCTATAGATAAGAAGCTGAAGGACTGAAATCTCTTTTTAACTAGTTGGACATATCGGGAACAATAAGGATTTTAAATTTATATTTTCATCCTTAAATAAAGGTTAAATACCATGTCCCATCCATATAGGACAGAAGCATGAAAGAATACCCTACCTTTACCCTTGAATCAGTTTGTCATTTTTTTTTAATCAGAAGAGAAATTCAGAAAAGTTCCTTCAAATAAGCCATTACTCCAAATTCAGATTCCATCAGGAAGGTCCCTATAATCGTACACGTCTGTCCTGACTCCTTTGGAAGCTATTGCGCTTCTCACCTCTCGAGATCACTGACTGCACCCCCCCCCTTTTTTTCCATCCTCCCATCACTGCCTTAATTCATACTTTTGCCTTTCATGGCTCTTCAGTTCCCAGTGCACAATGTGGCTGCCAAGATCTTTAGCTCTCCTGGTTCATAGTCCATCAGGGTTTCACCATTGCCCTCATGATATAGCCAGACTTTGTTTAATGTGGATGGTGTCTGTATTCAGTAGTGACTGAATCAGTCACTGGATCAGCCTCCCCTTCAGGCCGTCCTAAAAAGATGGAAGTATATGCTCAGCGCTGAGAATATGCCAGGTTACAGTTGATGTGTTTTTAGGATGGAATCTTCTTTCTTCTTCCCTCCTGTGCTCACCCACAACCCCCAGCACACACAGATAGATGATGGGACTATAGGCTTTTTAATGGGTCAGAGATATGACTGCATTTGCATATTAGATCAATCACCAGGGCAGGGCCAGAGAGGAAGGATAATTGACCCATGAGGGTCAATTTCTGAGAGAAAGCTAACATATCATCCAGGTGGGTGCTTCGGTGCCATGGCCCCCACCAAACATAGGGGCTATTGGGTGGGAGGAGGTTTAAAGGTACTTTCATGGTACACTCCGAATTTTCTCCAAATGACCGAAGTTTTTTTACTTAGAGCAAGTGGAATCTGATATCTCTAATGTAAATCATTCTAGGACTTCATCTAATTAAAAAAATACTTGCCATGGACCAGAATCCTTGGGTTTATGACCTTGGGCTATCCTGTGAACTTTGGGCCTTTCTTCAGTTCTAAAACTGGAGTCCAGTACATGCTCCACTGTCTCATAGCCTTGTCAGGAAGATTAATTCAGGCGAAAGTTCTTTATAAACTATAGTGCTCAAAAAGGGTAAAACTATGATACCAGGATCTGCTTAACAAAGCATGTTGGCTAGATTGGTATTTAGCCTGGATTCCTTTATTCCCTGCTTTTGATAATAAACTTCAGATTCTAATCATCACTGTCCTTTAACATTTATGCCCAAATACTGTGATTATCACTTAAATAGGATCTATGTTCTAGAGGTAACCCTTGGGTTAACCCATGGGTGGCTCAGTCAGCTAAGGCTCCCAACTCTTGGTTTCAACTTAAGTTATGATCTCAGGGTTGAAGATAGAGCCCCGCATTGGGCTCCATGCTCAGTGCAGATGGAGCCTGGTTGAGATTCTCTCTTTCTCCCTCTCCCTATCGCCCTGCTCGCACTCTCTCTCTCTCGAGAGAGAGAGATAAATAAAATCTTTAAAAAAGAATAAATAAATAAGATCTATGTCCTAAAGGTAACCCATATTTTGACAGTAATTTTATGGGTGTTGTAAGAACTGCATGTGTGATATTAATAATGTACGTTCATTCCATAAAATCATCAAAGTTTCAGGAGAACTTGTGTTCCGTCAACCACTATTGGATGGAGTAGTTACAAATAACAGCTCTTTTCTGGAAAGGAAGGCACAAAGGTATTCAGAATCATAAACAGTGCAGCTAACCACCATAGGGAGTTTGATGGTCTTGGGTTTAAATCCTGGTGCATGTTTGCACCATAACCTTGGGCAAGTCCTGTAACTTTCCTGAGTCCCATTCCCCTCATCAATCAGATATGAGTAATAATCTACCTCAGAGGACAGCTGAGAGAATTAACAACAGTCAGCAAAGCACTCAGGATAGTATCTAACACAGATGTTATCTAGCTCAACGTAGGAAAGCTTTTCTTATTTATTATTGATGCCATTCTGGCCTATAATGACGGCAGTAACATTAACTAGATAATGTGGTGGCCCCTTTTCTTCAGTCCATGTCTTGGGAAATTTTCTAGGTCCTACTATATAATATTCCTGAACTTCAGTTATGATCTGAACACTCTGTCATGTAAGAATAATAATGACGATAACAAAAAATGAATAATCATTGTGACTTGGACTGAGTGGCTATCATGTGCCCGTGGACACTCGGTCCTTTATGAAATGGTTTCTAACCTGTCAAGAGCAGACATCCTCGTCAGCTGCCAGCATCCTCACGCACAGGGGCTACTAAGGTCTGGGGAAGTTAATAGCAGCCATCACCCTGCACAACCCACTTGACCAGTGAAGCCACGTGCACGTCAGGCATGTGCTCCCTCCCAGGAACGTCCCCTCCGCTCCTCAGCTCACAGACCTCTTCCCTGCAGACCCTCCCGGGAACCAGCCTGCTTATGCCTTCTTCGCATACACGGGCCACATCGCAAATTAATATCCTCTCTTCGTTGTCTTTTATACTATCAAGAAAACATGCTAATTATACCTTCGATTTTAGATTATGATCATTAGAATCTTTGGGGTTCTATCCCTGTTACTTCTTAGAGCTTAGGAGGGTTTTTATCCTTGTTTTCTTCGTTATTATTTTGGATTTTTTTTTTTATTTGACAGAGAGAGAGAGATCACAAGTAGGCACAGAGACAGGCAGAGAGAGAGGAGGAAGCAGGCTTCCTGCTGAGCAGAGAGCCGGATGCGGGCCTCAATCCCAGGACCCTGAGATCATGACCTGAGCCGAAGGCAGAGGCTTTAACCCACGGAGGCACCCAGGTGCCCCCGTTATTATTTTGAAACCAACTTATTTCCCCCTTTTTTGGTGAAGCCCAACTGCTATTACAATTTACTCATTGTTTAGCAGTACAGTTTTGAGTACTTGAAGGATTTGGATTAAACAAATTGGCTTCAGTGTATTGGATTGTTTTAATCAAATTAATCAGTCTTTTTTGTTGTTGTTGATATGTATGTTCTTTTTCTTTTCACATTCTTAATAGTCTCCAGAGAATGAAGGAAAAAAGATGCCAGTTCCTTTGAAATGCTTATTAGTGGCTTTTTAATTGCTCCCTCTTATTTCTTGAAGAAATGTGAACTACAGGAGCATCATAAATTTGGGGACCGAATGTTCTTTTGTCAGTGTTTGAACCTTTTGAAAGGTTCTATCTGGTGCTAAAATTCTTTAAGGAAAAGATATCTAAATATCTGACTTCCAACCTAATTTTTTTTCCTTTTTAATCATCGGGATATGCATAATCACAAAGACCAAAATGTCATTCAATGGTAAAACTTCAATTTTATATTACTATATTAGGCTTGGTTTTTTGGTGTTTTTGTTTTTGGTTTTGGTTTTTTTACTTATTGTAGCTGAATTGCAACAGTGTATGTTAACAAAAGGTGCTAAATCTCTTATTACCACCACCACCGTCCTTCCCCCACCTGATTTTAGGTGAATTTTATTGTATTAAAAAATAATACTCTGGATTCCTTTACTGCCAGGAAACAAAGATCGTTTTTATTAATGTTGCTTCTAGGATGACAATGTCAGTCATCTCTGAAAATTCATTTTGGAAACTAAGTTTGTTCTTCAAGAACCCTTGAAAAGAAGCTTTAAAAATGGCAGGGGAAGATAATAATAATAGAGTAGATGTATTTGAGCATTTATACAATGAAACTTAATTTAACTTTCCCTCAAACTCCATTTCAAACTTGCTTTTGTGCATGAAAATATAGTGCATAGCTTTCCTTCTCCTAGTTTTCAAATTTTCTCCTCTTCAACATAATCTCCTCTGAAGGATTCTATGTATTAGATCAGAGCTCCAGTCTTATTACCAAGGCCCCCATGGCAGGTGCACCAGCGAGCAGTGGACCCCATGCTCAGGGGACAGCAGCTGGGCCTTCTGTAGAGCAAGAGGCTGCCTGTAGATGGGGACAGCCAGAAATGGCTTTTGAGGCCAAACTTGACAACCACCCCAAACTCCAAAACACAACAGAACACAGCTGTAGGGGCACCTGGGTGGTTCAGTTGGTTAAGCGTCTGCTTAGCGTCAGCTCAGGTCATGGTCTCAGGGTCCTGGGATTGGGTCCCACATTGGGCTCCCTGCTCAGCAGAGAGCTTGCTTCTCCCTCTCCAGCTCCCCTTCCTTGTGCATGCTCTCTCTCTCTCTCTCTCTCTGTGTCAAATAAATAAATAAAATCTAAAACAACAACAACAACAACAACAACAAAAATCCCACAGCTGTAGTATTTTGATTTGACCTTAAAGATTAACGTGGATATCAATTGAAATATACTCTATAAGAAACGATGGATCTTGTAACCTGAGGATTGATCATACAAGGCAGAAAGAATAGTTACAAATTTGCCTGACAGAGATTTGGAGAGAGGTAGAGTGGAACAGAGACCAGGACTGAATGTCTGTGGGCTTCTTTCTCCACCTGCCCCCAGAGAGCAGAGTCCTCTCAGTTCTTGGTCCTCACCTCAGACATCACAGGTGGCTGTGGGGGTCAAGACAAGGAGCCCTGCTTGGCATGCCCTCTAAGGCAGTTTTCAGGGAACTCGTGCAGCACAACTTACTTGGTGAGGTATCCAACCTAGGGCACAGCTCATTAATTTCAATCTGCTGTGCTATTGATAAAGGGTCCTTACAGGTTCTTGGAAGCTGTTGCTAGCAGTCATTAGTGAGTCTGAAGTTAAAGCTTGTTGGAACTTCAGTGGGGTTTTGTTAGCACCAGTGGTTGGACAGAATGGAGACTATATAGGGAATATAAAGACATTAGCTGGGCGCCTGGGTGGCTCAGTGGGTTAAAGCCTCTGCTTTCGGCTCAGGTCATGATCTCAGGGTCCTGGGATCGAGGCCCGCATCAGGCTCCCTGCTCAGTGGGGAGCCTGCTTCCCCCCCTCTCTCTCTGCCTGCCTCTCTGCCTCCTTGTGATCTCTCTCCCTCTGTGAAATAAATAAATAAAATCTTAAAAAAAAAAAAAGAAACTATAAAAAAAAATACATTAGCTATTTTGTTTGCTGTCATGCCTTAATTTTTAATTTGGGGACAAAGTTGGTGGCCCTACACAGNCTATAAAAAAAAATACATTAGCTATTTTGTTTGCTGTCATGCCTTAATTTTTAATTTGGGGAGAAAGTTGGTGGCCCTACACAGGACAGAAGTCTTTGGGTGTTACTAGTGTGAATGTTTGGGCCCTAGGTCCAGCCCAGATATCCTTAATGAAGAGATGCTGTAAGAGATTGGTGTAAAGATAGTCACCCTCCCCCGCATTCCATTACACTTGGTACAAACCCAGATCAGCTCCCTGTCATAGCCATTCTTTGTTTGAGTGACCTATTTCTAATACCCTTAGGCTGTCATCTCAAGGACAGGGACAGTCTGTGCCTAATTCCTCTTCCTCTTCTCCCCCGTGCCTACCACAGTGCTTGAAACATGATAAATATTGCCAAAATGAAGGATGGAGGACACATGAATGAAGTGATTATCTTCTCACGTATTGATGTAAAGACTTGCCTGATCTTGTGCCAGGAGTTATAAAATATTAGATCTTGAAAGGACCTTACTGGTCAGTCAGTGATTTAGTGGAAAGCTGGACCCAGTTGCCAATGGTATGGTGACTCCGAGCTCAGTGTTCTCTCCATGGCACCCGCCTTTGGTTCACCTGCCTTTTGGGTTTTTTTCATTTTTGTTTTTGTTTTGTTTTTTTTTTTCTTTGTAATTTTTTCAATTTGAATTCAATTAGCCAACATTCAGTACATCATTAGTTTTTGATGTAGTGTTCCCTGATTCATTAGTTGTGTTTAACACCCAGGGCTCATCACATCACGTGCCCTCCTTAACGCCCATCACGTGCCCTCCTTAACGCCCATCACCTTGTTACCCCCTCCCTCCATGCACCTCCCTTTCCACAACCCTGTTTGTTTCCTGAAGTCAAGAGTCTCTCATGGTTTGTCTCCCTCTCTGATTTCTTCCCATTCAGTTTTCCCTCCCTTCCCCTATGATCCTGTGTGCTATTTCTTTTATTCCACGTATGAGTGAAACCACGTATGAGAATTGTCTTTCTCTGCCTTTTTGGATGGTGCCATTTATTTTCCAGCTCACCTAGCCTGCAGTATTATTTCTTTTAGGGACCAAAAGATTCTGAATTGAATATAATACAAACATGCAATAATGAAAACATTTAGTGTGGCTTTGATGGTATTTGATTTCCATTTTTGTTCAAATCACTAGTGCTATTTAAGAAAACATACTTTAATAATAGTAGCTGACCTTGAATTATAAGTTTTACAATCATATGTTTGTTATGAAATTGTGATGATTAAATTATGATTAGCTTAAAGAAAATAAAATCTGCAAAGGAAGATGTCTTCATTTGTTAAAATGGGGAGAAATCATTTTTAAAGAGGTTCCACCCAGGACTAATTTACTTGAAATTTGGTGCCTGTTGTGAAGATTAATAACAGGTGGCCTTTTACAGAGCTTCTCAGCCTGAGTCTAATGTTTTAGTTGTTCCTTTATTATTCCAAACCTCCATAACTAAAGGATTTTTTTCTTCCTGCCCTTTGTTCACAATATGGAACTGTAATTGACTTCATATTTCTCACCCAACCTTTCAGCTGTAATTAATATTTTATTATATCAGATTTTATCACTAACTAGCAGAGCAACAGAGTATCGGACTGCACACTCAGGCGTGCTTACACGTGCACACACATATGCGTGCACACACACGTGAGCACGCACACACACACACACACACAGAACACCAGTAACTTATGCATGCTAGGCAAACTCCTTGGGATGAGTTATGGCTGAGAGAACATAAAATATATTTGTGGTGTCCCACAAATATTCCAAAGCAATTTATGGCCAATCTTATCTGGAACAGAGCAGGACAAAGAGAAATTAAAGTTGCTCACATAAAATATTCAACCCCCCAGGTCTATTTATGCTGTGCAGTGTGTTACCTACCCAGTGCCCACTCCCTGTGCAAAATTAGTTATCGGTCGTCAGTTAGTGACTTAATGAACAGGACTGTGTCAGGTCAGCAACTCTCGGGGCTAGTGTTACATGAAAGACTCGGAAGAATCCTAGTCATTATGATAAGCATATTGAACATATTGAACTGACCTTTTATCCACCTGATTTTTAACTGACGAGAATATTTTTAAAGCTTAGTGTAGTTGTACGAGGTAGTTTGAATTATTTAGGGGGTCGTTCCAGTAAGTGTTGGCAGGTTTAGGAAAAGGGAAGGACCAAACCAAGAACAGGAAGAAAATAAATTCTGTGTTGTTGCATGGCAATAAACTTTAATTACACATTTATTTTACATGATTTGCATGTAATTTATACTTTCATTTTCTATTGTCCCTCCCCCAAGTCAGCTTCAGGAAGACAGAAATACCAGTCTTTATTCTCTTGTTATACATATAGAATGGATGGTTATACCAAAAATTGCAAATCATCCTAAAAGGCGCTTAGGTACCCAGAAATGAACATACTCTAAGTCCTTGAAATGATCAGAAGTGCGGACTTAAAAGGATTAGCAAAAGCAACAATGAAATGGATCGTTAACTTCTCTCCCTCTTCCCCCTCCTCCTCATCCCCCATTCTGCTATCCAGTTGGATAACCTTCCAATATTTTATGCTGATAAGAAATAG
Source organism: Ailurus styani (assembly GCA_002007465.1). Lineage (NCBI taxonomy): Eukaryota > Metazoa > Chordata > Mammalia > Carnivora > Ailuridae > Ailurus > Ailurus styani. The sequence goes on along the minus strand of LNAC01000175.1, from coordinate 2,660,921 downwards.
AATAAGTGGTTAAACAAAATGGACTTACAACAAACAGTTTAATCTTGAAATGAATTAAGACCAAAATTTTAAAGTCAATTTCAACTCTGTAGCAGGCTTCCCCTCAACGTCTTCAAAGTAGAAAAAAACAAAAATATCTCATCACATTTGAACTTTCAGATTTAACAGAGTACATGAAAGATGTTCCGATGTTCCTTTCTAGGTTATACTTCATGTGCTAGTCTATATAAATGCAGATTTCTTATTCTCCTTGTAAAAGCCTTAGACTTTTGTTGTAGGAAAGCCTCGCATAAATTAAACTTTAAATTTCATTCCATAAGAAAGTTATGATATAGTGATGTCACATTTTTGGCAGATTCATCTTCACTATGGATTGTGCCTTCATATTGCAAATGCCGTAGGAAGATTTTATGTTACTTTAAATTCTGGAATAGTGGCGGAATCAGGATAGGGACGGTGTAACTTTAATAAACAAAGGGAGCATGAGTAATACATTAAAAGGATAATAGAATTTTAATTCAGCTCACTAAGCTAGAAACTTCTGCTTGGTTTTCCATCCTCGAGAACTTGCTCTTTTTAATCAGCTTTTTGGAAAAACCATTCAGAGAGAAAGATTTTCAAAGCTACTTTTTGAGATTGCAATAGTGGTTGGAAAGATTTTATGAAATTCACTAGTGAAACGATGTTATTTGCACCCATGAAAAACGTATCAGTCAAAAGATTTCTGCTGAGGTGCCATTGACCTAGGTGCCAATAATGCGTTAATTTCCATCAGGAAGACAGCAATGTGTGGCAATTGGGCAGCAGATAGGATTTAGCTATTTTTCATTAGCGCTTGGACATTGATAAAGGGGAATGGAAAAGAGCTGCTTGACCTTTCAGTGCTTAAATTATTAAAGAGCAAATAGATTTGAGGTCTGGATGCTTGCAAATCTAATTTCTCTTGTGGAGCAAGGATGAAAAGACATTTTGGGTCTGAAATTGCTCTAGTCAACTTAGTTCTTCCTTTAATATATCTGAGGATGAGTAGATGGTAGCCATTTAAAAAGTAATATATCTGGAGTAGAGCGGAGTGTATAACATACCAGCTGGCTAAAATGGGGGCCCATTAAATGATCATTTAATTTTCAAGTTTTCGTCTAATCCTCACAAAATTCCTGCTTGGAAAAATTAATTTATTTCACCCATATTCACATAGATGGTATTTAAATCACAAAACGAAATTTTCTTTCATTTGGGAATGTCAGATATTGTAGCAGTCAAGTTAAAGTAGGGCAGTGCCTGGTACCTAGTAGGTGTTCAAAAGTTTTTCTTGAGTTAATAAATGAGTAAATATACACACAACACAGCACACATACTAACAAAGTTGGGGAAAAGATGAATGGAAAGTAAGAGATGAAGGTCTAAGAAGGGGATAGAAAAACAGAGAAGCAGCTTTTGAATCTCTCAGGGCTCATTATTTAATCGTGTGTCATCTTTCATAAACTTACAATCTAACCAGTATCCTCTCATCATGAAACTTGTTTCTTGATAATTTCTTCTTCTCTTCACTCTTGGGTATTCAAGAAGTTAATATGAAATAAACTTAGTATTAAATTTTAGTAAAACAGGGCATATTTGTGATTACCAGTGTATTTCTTCCCTACCACTACATAGAAAGTATATAAAATAGAAATTACTTGTGGATTATATTATGCTTTCAAAAACATGTGCCTCATGGCCCACTTCATTCTAAGTTTGTTAGGATAGAAATGACTACATCGTAGACCTCTTCCTCCAGGAACTTGTGAGGTTTTTAAAAATATTGATAAATAGATACAAATGATTAGTAGTCTTTATAAGAAACATTTTTTTGTGAGTGTAGAGCAAAGCAAGGGTACATCAGAATGGGGAAGCAGATCATAAGCCCCTGAGAGAAGGTTCATGGGAGGGTCTCAATCTTTTTATGATGTAGAGTCATCTGCTGAGAGTGGTGAAGGATTTCTGTGTGTTGGGGAGAACATTTCAATAACAAACTTGCGTCCTGCCAGGGTGAAGGAGTAGAGGACAAGGTGTTTGAGATAGGAGAATTCAAGATGGTGGCACTTGGACAGCCTGGGAGTGGTTGTGCTAGTCTTTCATCTAGAGGAGTTGGAAATGAAAAGTGAGTGATTACTCTCCTCGGTGCCATTGGCCACAGAGTTCCTGGCTACGATCAAGAGCTAGAGAGGACACCAGTCGGATGTTGGCCTCACTGCAGATCCAGAAGCATCTTCCCTGGACATTATTAATGACTCAGAGAGAGATGGGAGAATGAATTGGGGTCAAAGGTGAAATTATCATCTATAGCTCTGTTGATGTGATAAAATGAGAAAGAATCTCTATACAATACTCAAAATCGGTTGATTCTGGGAAGTAGGTGGGGACCAGTTTGTGTGTTGGTTGTATCTGCATAAGCAGGGGAGATGCCCATGAGTCAAACGGTTCACATGAGCCCCTTAACCAGAGCTTTTACAGGTGATGCTAGTATTGCCTTGTCTGAAGGTCATGAGACCATGTCTGCTACTTCATCACCTGTGAGCCCCAGATGGAATGGGCACTTCACCTCTGAACCCATTTTCACATCAGTAAAATAGGAAAATAAAGCCAACCTATGCAAGTCTCCTAGCCTAGCACTTTCTATATGGAATAATTTCTGCAAATTTTTTTTCTTCACGTGTATCTTCACATTTCCATTTTGTGTAGTATATGAGTTTTCCAGAGTTGTTTTTAAAGTGAAATTTTGAGGGCCCCTGGGTGGGTCAGTTAAGCATCTGACTCTTGCTTCTGGCTCAGGTCATGATCTCAGGGTCAAGAGATCAAGCCCCATGTTCAGCTTTGTGGTCACCCGGGTGTCTGCTTAAAGATTCTCTCCCTCTCCCCCTCACTCCACTCATGCTTGCTCTCTCTCTCAAATAAATAAATATTTAGAAAAAGTGAAATTTTGAAAATCATGTCATATAGCAAGTAACTTGGAAAACCTGACTGATAAGAAGGAAGCCAATATTAAACATTATCTTAATGGAGAAACTCTTTGCAAAGCAATTAATTATTCCTTTGATCTATCCATTTTTTAAGAATAGTTTTTATATGATGAACAAAATTCTGAATAAAAATATAAAATGCACCTTAGGGATCCATCTAATTCTCATATTCATTGGGAAAAAAATAATACCCAAAGGAATTAACTTAAAAACCCAGTTGTGGGACATCTGGGTGATTCAGTCAATTAAGCATCCAACTCTTGGTTTTGGGTCAGGTCATGATCTCCTGGTTATGGTACTGATCCCTGAGTTGGGCTCTCTGCTCAGCAGGGAGTCTGCTTGAGATTCTCTCTCTCTCTCTTTCAAATAAATAAATAAATAAAATCTAAAACCCCAGTTATTAGCAGAATTAGGATTAGAGCATAGATAAATACACATTCCACTCAGCCCCCAACCCTACAAAGGCATTACAACAGTCATATTTTTTCAATGCTGTTTGTATTTAGTGACATACTAGCTTAAACTTCATGAATAAGCTGTTGTCTGTGTTGTGCTGTCTTTTTGGGGGGCATTTTATTTTTATTTATTTGAGAAAAAGAGAGAGAGCATGAGCAGGGGGAGGGGCAGAGGGAGAAGCAGGCTCCCTGCTGAGCAATGAGCCCAATGTAAGGCTCCATCCCAGGACCCTGGGATCATGACCTGAACTGAAGGCAGCAGTCACTTAACCCACTGAGACATCCAGGTGGCCCGTGTTGTGCTGTTTTTTTAGTTTGACCTTACCCCCTCACTCTTCCTATTCTATGACCATTCTGTTTAATATTTGCTGCATATCCAACTACTCCAAAACTTAGCAGTTGAAAATAACATTTCTATTTTGCTACAATTTTGTGGGTCAGCAAAGGCTTGTCTGCACAATTCCTACTTGGGGTCTTGGGGCTGCCACCATCTGATGCTCAGCCATGTGGCCTTCTGTGATGGTCCACACACATGGCTATCAGTGATGCCAGTTGTTGGCTGGGAGCTCTTTGGGACTGCAGAGCAGAATGCCTGTATGTGACCTCTCCTGTGTGGCAGGTTCAGGGTGATTGGAACATATACATGGTGACTGGCTTTTTCTTCCAGAAAGCTGGCTTCCTTGGGGACCCAGGCTGAAGATGCATGACCTCCTGTGACCAGTGCCTTGAGAGTTAACCATTGTCCCACTGTTACATTCTGTTGGTTGTATGTTGTCATTAAGGTTGGCCAACCCCATTCTTAATGGGATAAGTGTCAGAATTTGCAGATATATTTTAAAATCAACATGTCTAACCATACATGTAGGAAGTCAGACAGAAAGAGGCAAGAAATTAAAGTCCACTTTACCTCCATATGTGTTCCTTGTCCTCCATAGAGGACGATTCTTCCTAAATATATCCTTTCATGTCAGATCCCATCATGCAGTGAGAATTCTACCATATTCGGTGGAGTGTCTTACATAACCAATAGAAAGTCTTTGTTAGAAGGTTAGGTAGTATTTCTGGGTTTTATTTAAGTTTACATCACACTCAGAATTTGCTTTATCATTGTACTGTAATCTCACTGTACTACCTGTCTACTGAGCAGTCATTCTGATATTCTACAACAGTTGGTGTTTATTTGGACAAAATTACAAACTGAGCCTCAGCTGCTACATTGCATTCCTGTAATGGAATGTGTTAAGTAGCTGTACTCCCGGAAATAGGTGATTTCACTGAGTGCACATTCGGGAGTTTCCAAGGGCAAGACCCAAAGAGGGACCTCTCCAGGCCCTCCCCAGGCAGGTGGGGGTGTTAGACCCCTCTCTCCTGCTCTTCTTGGGCCTTAATGAGGACCTGTGTGAGCAACTCTAGCATTGCAGCCTTGTTCAGGGCATCCCGGAGCTTTTCTGATACAGTGAGAACAAGCTGCACTTCTGGGCCAGAATCAATCTATTCTGATTCAGTTCTTGAAAGCTGCTGTCAAGTGTTAGTTTTGCTCATCAGAAACTTTTTTTCCCACCAAAACTGCACAGATGTTCATCATTCTGGTAAAATATGCATCTTAACAGAAACATCCATCCCATCAAGTTTTGTCCCCTTCTCCTATGGCTACTTTGAAATTCAGACATCGGAAGGGGGCAGGGAGGAAGGGGGGTAGATGCTGGGACATCTATCCTTGGAGGCATCTTCGGAGCATGTTTATCCCCATCTTATCTTTATATATAATTCAAGTAACCCGGTTCATGATCTACTCTTAGAAACTGCTTGTTACTCCAAAGCCAGTCTCTTTGCTCTCCTTATGTCATCTCTTTCCATTGATCTGATACGGTGAAGGGCAAAATATAAGAAAATATGGGAAGTTAAACCTTACTTAAACACGAATCATTACATATTGTGTGTTGTGGCTTGTTAAAACTTCACATGCATTCATACAGATGTCATTGAAGAAAATAATATTGCCTTTTTTAAAAAAATAAACTTACAGTTAATATAACTTCATTTAGTAGGTAAATTGAGTTAATTTTCTATAACTTCATCTTCAGTTATGTAACTGAAAATATTATTTTAGTGTCCTGCTCATTTAAACAGCAGAGATTGTTATATAATTTTTTTAAATTATCTTGAACTTTATTTCTGTCAGTACATTTTATTATTGGGGATGAGAGAGTTCTATGGGAGAATATTAAGCCCCTTCCCTCTCTTGCATTGAGCAAGTGTTAAGTGAGTATCAGTTATGTACTAAGCACTTATTCTTGAATATATCCAGTGTATTCTTTATTTTGGATATCCTGTGGGCCCCACGCAATTAAAGGCAAAGGGAACCAGCTCGATTATCATAAAATATCACGGATAATGCTTTTTTTCCCTAGTGTTTATCAAGTGGTTGTTGAGGAAGAACGTCCTCGAAGAACTAAAAAGACAACAGAAATCTTGAAGTGCTACCCTGTGCCAATTCACTTCCAGAATGCATCAGTACTGAACTCACAGTACTACTTTGCTGCAGAATTCCCAGCAAACAGTCTCCAAGCTGCTCAGCCTTTTACTATTGGTGATAATAAGACATACAACGGATACTGGAACACTCCCCTTCTCCCCCATAAAAGCTACAGAATTTATTTCCAAGCTGCTAGTAGAGCCAATGGGGTAAGTTTTATAGATGGCTATTTCCTTAGGCTATTTAGAGTTATTAATGTGGACATAGATTAAAGAAGATAGTGGTAAGAAATAGAGGCATGCTTTCGTGTGTTTTGACTTGGAACAAATGTGGGGTTTCTTTCTCTTTCTAAACTTATTTTCACCTAGAGAAATTAATGGAAAGAAATGAATGTATTTGTATTTGTTTTGGTAGGAAGAGTACGTTGTCAACATGATGGTTTTTATTTTCAGTTTTTGCTTGTTACCAAAAGTTGGCTAGCAATTCTGCTTAGCTTACTATTTTACAGGAAAATAGTGTAACTACAACACATACATTCAGCTCATTTAAAATTTTGTGAGATATACAACATCTGTCTTTTCAGCATATTCTGTCCCATTTCTTTGGTTTCACGAGAGTTTGTGCTTCCTATAGCTGTGACTAAATTAGGTATCCTTTTTTCTTTCTAAGAGAAAACAGCTTTAGAAAGATAAGATGAAAACAAAATAAAAACTCTGGATTCATTTCTGAATTTTTCCCCCTACCCTGTTCAGGCCAACCCAGAACTCTGGTAAGGTGTTAAAGTCTCCTTAGAAAGAAGTATGAGTTTTCCAGATACAACCCTCCTTCACAGCATGGGTCTACGTATCAGCATAGACTTGACTTTTGCCAGTGAAAAGGGGGGAAATCTCGGACCCTGAGTTCTCCAGTAGAATCTGCCCAGAGAGCAGGCAAGGATCCGGAGAAGCCAGGGCGGCTAGGCAGCGACATTTTGGGGGTAGCTCCTCATTCATCGTCTGCTCCAGAAATACCCATGGCCTCCTGCTCTGGGCTGGAAAATGTATCTGAGCGTGGTTCGAGGAGTAATCATCTTGTGGATATGTATCTGAGCGGGGTTCCAGAAGTAATCATTGTGTTTTAAACACCACACTCGGAACAATGAGATCTTTCCTTATCGGCATTTAAATAGAATGACAGATAGTCTTACTTTTTTTAAATAAAACATGAATAGTGATTTTCCCCCCTCTTTATTTGACACAGGAAACCAAAATAGACTGTGTTCGAGTGGCCACAAAAGGTAGGTTGAAACTGTGGGATGCTCTCCCAGTTTACGTCCTTTAAAAATTTAGATGGTATTTCAAAACTTCTTGGAATGTTAACTCCATTGAAAGAAGTGTGTGTATGTGTGTGGGGGTGTATTAGAGTCTTAGCAGTTAACACAGACTCACTATTTCATGTAGATTCTTTCTAAATTAAGGTAGCATATGATTGTGTTCCAACCAGTTCTCAGTGGTTAGCTTTTTCAAAATTTTTTAAAAATAAAAGTAATGTTTCTGTGATCGTAGTACAGGTTTTTTAAACCAGAGGAGTACTATGACTAATGAGTCTTCATATATAAAGTAGTAAAATATTGCCTGCTATTTTTAAGCAAATTCCTAGTGATAAGAGCTCTCCCAAGTGGAGGGTGTGGGCTTTTTTCACTGATGACGGATCTATGGACCCAGTAACTGGGCGATGTTTGTGGAACTTATGTTTCCCAGACCTGGTTAAAATTCTGAGAAAATGTGGTCAGAGACCAGATGTAGAAGTGGCTGGGGCGAACCACCATAGACTCACCACATACAGCCTCCTGAGAAAAAGAGTACAGTTGTGTGTGGGCACGAGCTGTAACATCATCTTCTCAACCTTGCAGTGTGGTTTTAGCCAGCATATGGGAAGCACGTAAGAAAATGCTTTGACAAATGTAAAGTCCTGCATTAAAATGAGGCATTATAAATGAACACTTGTGGTTGAACATGCCCTTTCAGACCAACCCAGTGCCCCTGAGCATGATGAATTCTGTGTGATTTAGAAATTTCAGAAATGACTGCTTGAAGGCACCGTTGGGTCTGTGGTATTAAATGTAATCAGGCCATAGGCAGTCACTTGACTTCTATTGGATAAAAATATCTTGTTTTTGGTGTTTCCCTCTCAGGGAGCATAGTTTGATATGTGGTCAACATCCATCTGCATTTTCAAACTTCTCATTGAATTCTTCTTTCTTGAGGATATATGACCTTTTATTCAGTTAGCTCGACAAATATTTCTTAGTTTCATGGTATGTGCCAAGCACTGTGTCAGTGCTTATGTCTCTTGTATTTGTTTGGTCCTCATGGCTCATAGCTCTGTTTCCAACAACTTATTCATATTGATTTTGGAACCCTCAGTTTTTTATCTCATACTGTACCTGGTTAAGTACCTTTATTTTTAGGAATAAATTAATAATGAATGAAATTACAGATATTGGTTGTGTTTTATAAACTGTAATATGTGCTTAGCTATTAATTATTACAGTTTTATGAAGCCCTCGAATGAGGTATCAATGTCCTGAGACCTCCAGACCACCGCCCATGCTCCAATTGCTGGATTGAATTCTCCTTCCCCTTGGGGTCTGAAAGAGTAAATCCAGTTCCACAGTGCCTAATTTATAATGCCTTACATTGAACATCATAGCTGAAAGATTTGAAAGCACTTTCATACATGCGTTATCTATTTCTACAATGTTACTGTGAGAAAATAGGCAGGTATTGCTATTTTTATTTTTTAAATGAAGAAAATGCATATTTTTAGAGACAACTTGACTGACCAAGGTCACTCAGCTGATAATCTGTGTGTCAAGGCCTAATTCCAAACTTTTGGATTCCGACTCACAGTGTGTCACTATGATTCACGGCTCTTCGCCAAGCAGAGAATATCTACTCTCTCCAATTACAGTACTGCATTATAGAAGTGTGTGCCCTCCCCTTTATTAAAATCAAGACCCTGCCCAGTTTCCTCTGAAACAGTGAAGTATCTGTCATCGTGTTCAGCTACATAGTTAAACAATTACATGAGTAACACCCTTGTAGATACAGAAATCTGACGTTGGCCGTTTTCACAATAGATTGACTTAGATGGTGAATTGGATCATTTTCTTCCATCAGCTAGATTTAATCAATATTGTCATTTGTTTTTCAATTCACCCAAGGATGATTAGGCAGTCAGATGACCTGATTGACTAAATATTCCCCACTCATATTTTCTGAGTCATTTACAAACACTGTTATAGCAACAAACTCTATCCTGATCAACTCTTGTGGGGAAAGAGGGGAACGGATGCTAATAGTCATTATGTAACAATGTCATGTCTATTCACGTAAGTGTAATACGGGAGGACACCTCGGGAGAATATCTCCTTGTTACGGGACTGTACTGTCCCGTACTATTTTATTTTATTATGTTCTACATGCACAGATTCAGTGAACTTCCTTTACAGCACAGTCTAATGTCCGCCCTCACCCCCTCCCCTGCTCCAATCAGATCATTTTCCTTTATTCAAGCTAAAGATCCCTTCAGCAGAGCAGGAAACCATTCCATCTTGACTACTTAGTCAAAACAGAGAAATAGACAGTTCTAATAACTCTACTGGTCCCCTGCGGTAAAGATGCTGGAAATTTAAAAAGAGTTCAAACTTTCTGTGTTTTTGCCACATATGGCTGACAGTGTGGTGGATTAATTGAATTTCCAGGCACTAAACCACTTTCCTAAGCAGCATTTTGAATTTACAAAGATGTCGATGTTCTCACGAAACAACTGTTGACAAGTATCTTTATAGAGAAAATATGGAGGTGGATTTGTTTGCACAGGAAGCTAGTTTGTAATTTCAAGTATGGGTATGTCTCTTGAAGATATATTTCATACTATTTATACATTTAATGTTGTGATTATTTTAATCATATTCCACGGACGTATTTTGACACTAATCATGTCAAATATAAAGCTTCATAAAAATTAGACATGGGAAAAAACCCTTAGGTGTGTTCTTACCTTTCTCCATATGTGTGGGGGGTTGCCTGTATTTTCCTGTACCCTTTAATTTATATATCCAGATTCCTCATAGGGGTATGTGCCTGTATTTTTATTGTTGGCTATAGGAAAACTCATCATAGAACATTCTGTCTCTTGAGTTAAAAGATAAAGACACCATACAGTAATAGAATAGACATGATGTTTGGATGTTACCCTCAATCTGTATGGTGGAGTTAATAGACGAGCTTTTAGCTCTACTTAGATTCTCTTAGTCTTATTTTGATTTTTAATCACATTCACATTTTTATAGTGGGGTTCTTTTCAAGACCACTTTGGTCCAACAGTGCCTTAGCGATTAGTGTATGTAGTGTATATATTTTCTTTGACTTTTGCATACCTTATGACTGCCTTGTCAGTGGAAGAGTTAAAACTCTTTATGCTAGTTCTGGAAGGCTTTGTTGATTATCAATTCTAAATGGACAGGATACACTTAAAAGTCAAAATCTGTCTTATAGGTAAATTAGACTTCTCATATTAAATGAGGTATATCCATCCTGATTGATAAAATAATTTAAACTGTATACTTTGCATCAGTCTTCCATAAAATAATATTTTCCCTAACATGATACCAGCTGTCTTTCTCCTTGACAGTATAGCCATTTGGGGGCTTTCTTGGTATACGTTTATTTTAAAATATATGTGAGCACCTACTAAATGTGAGGCGTAGTATAATCTGTGAGACTTCCTAGTATGTAAATATATCACTTTTAAGTTTTTAAAGATTTTGAGTTCATAAAAGTTTGGGGGTCTTTTTTGTTTGTTTCTTTGTTTTTAGTGTATGGTGACTAGAGTCATATGTGTGTACTTATTTCTTTCTTTGCTATGATTTGGCTAACAGCAGTATAACTAGGACTTGAAACAAAAACATCATGAGATCACATGCTAAATTCTTTCCAAAAGCATTATAGGAGTCACACTATAAGTCTTAATCAAAAAGAAAATCATTATTCTAATGTCATATTTTAAGGTGAATTTTTTGTGCAAAATATGCTTCACTGTTTTTAAGCTCAGTATTTTATTTAACTTACGCTTGTACTGCAATGTGCGTTGCGTTACTGGAAGACCTTCAGAAAACTTTGAAGGATTTCCATTGTCCTGATACAATTTCTACCTAGATTCAGAAATTTGAATGTTTCTTTTTTTAATCACTAGGCCCTTTGAGAAGAAGTTTCTCTAGACTGTATTCTGTTCACTGTTTTGTTCAAAGAAATACCATGGTTTCTAGGCCACAATGCTACAGAATGAAAACACACTGATAAAAGAGCTGAAAAGAATGTCTGTTGACATGCAAAGCTAATTAAGAATCGTTTTAATTATTCATATTCAATACAGGAGAAAGCAAATTATATAGTAAGACCACTCATCTATGCTAATCTGCTATCATTTAGAAATAGAAATATAGATATGATGTACATTTGTCATTCAGCATTTTGTAGAGAAAATATTTTCTTTGATTGATCTGAAATTGTCTTCCCAACGTACATCATGATGAGTATGTCCAGGACCCTGAGAAGTTACTAAGGAAAAGGAAACCTCTTTAACTTTGTCCAACCCTATGTTTCCCAGATTATTTGATCCAAGCTCATTTTCCAAGGAACATGAAATTCATGCCAAAGAGTTTGATAAATACTGGTTCCTCACGTTCCAGAAGATCCCACCACATGCAACTGAAATGATACTTTGGAAGTCTGGTCCACTTTTGCTCTTCCATTCATATCTTTGGACCTAAACGAGATCCTAAATTTATCGGCGACTATCGGATACTGTCTTCAAAGCAGAGGATTGGGATTTCTGACTTTACCTTACCAAATTTAGCAGTATTCTGTTTTACAATGCATTTTTATTGATATTTTAAGATGAGGGGCAGCAAATTTTTAAGTAAAGGGCAGATGGTAAATATGTTAGGCTCACGAGCCATGTGGTCTCTGTCACAACTACTCAGCTCTCCCAGTACTATGTGAGAGCAGCTGTGGGTGATGTGTAAGCAATTAAGTCTGACTGTGTTCCAATAAGACTTTATTTGCAAAAGTAGGCTGTGGGCCGGCTGACTCCTCTTTTAAGATAATTTGTTACGGAATCTAGTTGGTTTTTTTTTCCTGGTAACTAAAAATAATAGTCTCAAATGAATGCTCTAGAAGGCAGAACATCGAGACCATATAAAAATCCCTCCCGATACCTGTAATGTTCCTTTTCTGCGGGGGTTTTGAGCCTCTGGTTGCAATTTGCCTTTCCTTTAGTTGTGAATACATGGCTGCTCCACATCGCCATTTTCAAGTAACTTTTTGTGCATATTGTTCACCTTTTTCAGTATTGGGTAGATGCCCTGTTTTTGATAAGACAATATCATTGTTCTCGAAAGCAGAGTAGGTCACCTTTTCCTGTAAGTAATAGAAAAGCTCACAGGAATGTCAGTTGAACAAACAACAGTCAATGACCAAGCAAATGTTACATGTGTAAACTTGGTACCAACTTTGTAACAGGTCTAAGAAATCCCATTTTACTGTTTACAATTGATTCTATCAGTATGCAAAATTGCATACTATATCCTGTCAAGAAAATTATCTCGGTAGTACCTCGGGAGTCCTCCATCTTCTGACTCAACTGGAATTTTATTCATCTCACTTAGCAAGACGAGAAAGTTTTCATTAACAATGTGTGAAAGACAATTATCCGACTTTTGAACCCAGTCGCTACAGTTGTCTAGTGATAAGGAGCCGCACCGTCTGAATGGTGCAGAGGGATATTTCAAAATATTATGCAGCAGCAGTTTTGGGTTTAATTGTGTGCAGATGGTAGATGATCTATTTTCCTTACTCGCTGCCACATTTCTAATAGCACCCAGGCTGTTCCATGTAAATTAGTAATCTTTCATGTAAGCCTGTCCTTAATTTTCCTATATTTTTTCTTTGCATCATTTTCCAGCTGTATCATGTTAGAACTGACGTTTTAATTTTCTATATTTCCCCCAATATCTGTGTGTCATAAATGTTAACCATTTAAACACAACTGCTGAGCTGTGCAGGCAAACCAAGAACCCCGACTGGTCCGCTTCAAGACTCTTATTCATGTCTTAGGTCACATGTGGTCCATGACAACGACAGCAAAGGCGATTACTCATTTTCCTTTCTTGAACCGATGCTTTGAGATGCATTTTTTTTCACCTTCACGTGACAAAATAAGGTTCCTAAGTGGAAATGTTCTCCGTGAAATTTAGTTATCAGAGAAATTTCTCTACCTAAAAAATGTTTTTAGTGAAAGAAGGTAATGTGCTCCACAAAGGTGATTTTAGCAAGAAAAGAAAATATTGTGACTTCAGCAGCAGAATTTTAAGTAACCTAATAAATTTTAAAAGCCTAAAGTCGGGATCGTCAGAATTAGCAACGAATCATTTAGACACTACGCTCAATAGCAGTTGGAAACACTATTCAGTCTAGAACCTTATTTAGGACTTAGGATTTGTTTTTATTTTTTATTTTTCCCCCTTCGGTTGATCTCCCCAAAATCTCAGCCAAAGCTTGCAACTGTGTCATAGTTAGAACTCAAACTGCCTGACAAAAGCCTGTTTAAGGGAAAAGAATTCCGAAAATTCAACACTTTGCTATTGGTTTTTTTTTTTTCTTTTTTCTTTTCTTCTCTTTTTGTTGTTGTTGGAACAAAGTTGAGACGATGTGATATACTGATCGAGATTCTCCTTGCTAGCCTAGCTTCAGTCTGGCTTTTTCTTCCCTCATGCATGCTGACCTGGGAATCTTCCTTTGCCATAGCTGCGATAATCGTGACTCAGCTTACAACACCTTACATTCGCATCGCCCCTGCTGCAGGCGACGACCAACTGACAGGTCAGACGTTCAAGTATAGATGAGTCATCTTGCCCATTTCCTGCTCATTTCTCTCAGCTTTGTTTCCCCTCTACATTTCCTCCTTTGCTTAAGGCTTGTTTACAATGTTTCGGACTCTTGGTACAGACCTGTGCCCGCATTAAATTAAGTGACGTGCTTGGCCTCTTCTGTGTGCGCATTTATACCCACGCATTAAGCACAACGCCACTGCATGTTTTCATTGTGTGTTTGTCTGTTGGTGTGTTCCTTTCGAGCCTAATGTTAAACAGAATGAAATTTGCCGGACTTGCGGTAGCAAGGCCATCCAACAGGATTTCAATCAAAATACAGAAAGACGGATGCCCAGTTATGCGAATTAACCTAAAAAGGCTTTGCAGTGTGAGAGTGAGCGAGGTTTACTTTCCACCCTATAGGGTCTAGTTTGCACGCACATTTAGCAATGCACAGTCTTGAATTGGAGCCACCCAAAGCTGTTTGGGGTGACACTGTTCAAACAGCTTTTCATGTACATACAACTGCAGTAGAGCTGATTGCATTCCTTCTAGAACCGAAGTGTTTATATAAAGCAGTGGCACATCTGCAAGTCAAATGCATTGAATAATTTAGGGAAGTTTTTAAAAAATTGAATGGCTTTGAGTCACAGAGTTGAACCGCGTGCTTCATTGTAGAAGGAGAAGCACACAGAAAGAGAACTTAGCTAAGAGAAATTAGCTTGTCCATCCATATTATCTCTAAAAGTTATGGACATCTGCATAAACTCCTAAGGAAAGAGTCCAGTCAATTACTCCAGATCAAAGGTGAGTGGCCAGAGAACCCCAGAAGACAAATTTTTGTCCCACAGTAAAAGCAATCCACGGACAGGATTTCTAACAGAATTACCTGGGCAGGGTTCAAATTCTGGTCTCAGAGACATCATTGATGCTGTAGTTAGTGGCAGGTAGTATCGGCGTGGCTCAAGCTGAACAAGAACATTCGGTCGCTTTCCATAGAATTTCCACTCCAGCAATTGTTTTAGGTCATGCAATGAGGGAATATTCTCTAACATTTAAGGGGGGAAAAAAGTATAGCTTAACTCATGGTAAGAATTCATAAATGTTTAAGTTGTTCTGTGAGCTTATTATTTTGGAAAATAAAAGCAACTGAGACTCAGGAAATGTACAAACTGAGTTTTGTAAGGTGAAGAAATGGAGGCTGATTCTACGTCTTCCTCCCCTGGAATTCCATACACATTTCCAGCCCTCTGTTTCAGGCCCTGAAAGCTCTAAAGTTATTATTAACAGTTCTGCTTCTGTCACTTCCAAGTTTCTTTTTTTTTTTTTTTTAAAGATTTTATTTATTTATTTGACACACAGAGAGAGATCACAAGTACGCAGAGAGGCAGGCAGAGAGAGAGGAGGAAGCAGGCTCCCCGCCGAGCAGGGAGCCCGATGCGGGCCTCGATCCCAGAACCCTGAGATCATGACCTGAGCCGAAAGCAGAGGCTTTAACCTACTGAGCCACCCAGGCACCCTCCAAGTTTCTTTTTAAGCACATTTCTTTTACTGATGGCAGTCCTACTTGTTACAGACTCTTTCTTATCCTGAACTTCTGAAGTGCTCTTCCCAAACAGTAGAAGTGCTTAAGGGATAGTGTCTCTCTTAACATAAGCCCTGCACTCTAAAACGTTCCTATGTAACGACTGCATGGCCCATGGTCAGGATAGGTGTCCATCGTGGAGGTAACATGAGATCCCTGAGCAAGTCTGACCCCCAGCTGGCCCCATTGTTATCAGCAAACCATTAAAAATGAGTTGGCCCCACTATCCTATAAGTGCTTCAAGCTTTGCCTGTATCTACTACTTCCATATTAAGCATGCTGTTTACTAGGCATAAAGTAAGTGAGACTTCTGAACATAGATTTCTCTCTAAAACTTGCATAATTAAGAATATACCTCATATATCAGCCTCCTTCACAGTGCTTTCCGATCCAGTGTATCTTGTTATTTGGGAACTAGTCTGTGAAGGACACATACATCGCCATACTGTATGGCTGCCATTCATTTAAGGGCTGCAGGAGAGCTCCATCATTTACTTTGGTTTATTAGAGATGAAAATGATGGAGTGTTAGAATAAGCCTCAAAAACCCATAAAAAACTACTCCTGATCTTTTTTTCAGTATTTACTGCGGGTCTTAATGATGGTTAATCTAACCCAGATAAATTCAAAATCAAGTAATATTTCTTTTGTCTTTTCCACTTGCATCAGCCATCAACTTTGATAGTGGTAACACTGTCTTTTTTAATAGATTTATTCATGAGTCATACTGCAAGCTTGAGGCTTAATGCGCTCAATCACTGATCTGACATTTATTGAGCACCTTCTCTGTTCTAGGTATAGATCTACCAACTCTTATAAAGAGCTTTACTCTGTATGGTTACCCAGGCTCTTGGCATCAGGCATTTTGCATTAGTCACATCAGAACCCATGTACACACATGCTCTTAGGAGTGAAAACTTACCGTCATGCTCGTCACTTAGCAGTTAGGAAAAAGCAACAGTTTTGTAACTAATGGGCGAAAAGGACATGGATTTCCAAACCTTTCTCGTCAGGCGGAGCAGCTTAGGAAATGGTCCCTAGGACAGTTCTGAACACTGCACATCTGTGACCCATTGAACAGTTGTGGTTCTGTTTATTCGATCAATATGGTCCTTTCCAGAAGCCAACAGGAGACACATGAGGGATAGATACATTCTGAAGTGCCCTCCGCGGTGTTTTTGTTCATTCTGTTGTATCTGTGCGGACATCATACTCCTACAAGGGCTACTCAAGGCTGTACTTACACTAGGAAGCTTTAGTGAGATAGTCCTCTGCAGTATAGTTCCTTTGTCCCAGAACACGGCACACGTGGCTTGGGTTTTCCCTGGTTTGGGAGGGACTTCACTCGCTTGCTTAACAAAGAACACAAGCGCCCTGGTGACCTGACGTCAGCACCAGGACTGTGCCAGACACAGCAAAATGTTCCTAAACATTAGCTGATCTGGTTCACTGAGCACAGGCAGATCAAACCACAGACTGGGGAATGTTTCTTTAAATTTGTTGTCTTCAGTCAACAATGAGAATACATCAGTATGCAATATACACACACATACCGACACGTTCGTTTAACTGAAGCAAAGGCATTAGAAACCATACTGCTAGGGCTACTCACTGAGTAGGCTGCACTCTGATGTGTTCTGTTCTGTTCCATCTTGTTCTTTTTTTTTTAGAAAATTCCAGTCACTACCTACTAAACTGATTTCATTTCCTACTCTTGGGTTGTAACCCATAGCTTTAAAAAATGCTTTACTCAACCACTGGATTTAGGAGATTATAAAAGGAAACAGAATATATAACTGGAATAAAGGTCCTATCTACCTCAAAACCACTCTAAGGAGTGCACACAGAGAAAGTTCTCAAAACTGGAAATGCTTCTGGTTTCCACTTTGTTCCCTTTATTATGTGATTAATAGTCTGTAATACAGTAGTACTTTGGGAAGAAAACTAAAAGCGGTACACACTAGAAATTTCTCTTTAAGATTTTTTAGTTAACTTTATAAATATCTCTAGGCTGTTTATTTTATATTAAGATATTTCTGTTTATGATTTAATAACCCAGCCAACTCTGAAATGCTGTGGAGAATGTTTTCCTTAAACAAATTTTTTATCATCCGTTTTGGTTAACCCATGCGTCTAATATGATAAGATCTGTATCTTAGAATATTTATAAACAGAGTGACTTCTGGGATTCGAGTACAGATCAGATCTATCAGAGCATGTAGAATTACTTGCTAGTATCATTAGTACTGGGGGGATAAAAGAGAGAACTAGCCAACGATTATTCCCACACAGTTTCAAGTTTTGAAAAATATACATGTAGCGTATGTCTGTATTGTCAGAGATAAACACAGCTGGACATTAAGGCTGTAAAAACAGATTTTATTCAGTAACTACTGGCCGTAGGGGATAGAGGTGGGCTCCATTTTGATTTGTGCAAAGGGGGCTGGTGTTTCAAAGGGAGAAAGAGGGTGTAGGGAGGATGCGAACAGGGGCTCAGTAGAGTTAGGGCAGTGAAGAATTACAACCCACCTGGTTTGCTAATTGGCATTTATCCAAGTTAGGCTGTTCTCCTGCCCCAGGAGCTAGGACACAGGGGCCCTGTCTTCCGATGTCACTGGAGCAGACCCTCAGTTCTTTGGGCAGCCTTGAGTTTTCTCAGGCAGGCAGTTTAAGGGGGATCAGGTCATCTAAGGATGCAGCCCTGAACAGTTAGAAACCATCAGTGTTCAAGTCTTTACAGGCCACGGCTGAGGCCTACAGGAGGAAGGGCTCAGGGGAGCGGCTAGAATTTGGTCACAGAGAGAATCGTTGCCAGTGTGTAGGCAAAGTGATCATGAAATAAATCCCAAAGAATTTCTTTTTCTCCTTAATGTGGCTCTTAAAGCAAATAGAGTTTTATTTATTTATTTGTTTGTTTATTTATTTATTTATTTATTTAGGAGAGTGTACACATAGGGCAAGGGACAGAGGGAGAAGGAGAGAATCTCAAGCAGACTCCTCTCAGAGGCAAGCCTGACTCGGAGCTCCATCCTGTGACCCTGAGATCATGACCTGAGCTGAAACCACAAGTTGGACATTTAACTGACTAAGGCCACCTAGGCACCTCAATAGAGTTTCTTTCTCTCTTTCTTTTTTTTTTTTTTTTTAAAGATTTTATTTATTTATTTGACACAGAGAGAGAGAGCAAGAGCAGGAACACTAGCACGGGGAGGGAGTAGTGAAGGGAAGGGGCACACAGA
Source organism: Ailurus styani (assembly GCA_002007465.1). Lineage (NCBI taxonomy): Eukaryota > Metazoa > Chordata > Mammalia > Carnivora > Ailuridae > Ailurus > Ailurus styani. The sequence goes on along the minus strand of LNAC01000175.1, from coordinate 2,642,250 downwards.
GGGAGAAGCAGGTGGGAGCCTGATGTAAGACTCGATCCCAGGACCTTGGGATCATGACCTGAGCCGAAGGCAGCGCTTAACCGACTGAGCCACCCAGGTGCCCCGAGTTATTTTCTTTTTAATGTAAAGTCTAAAACAGGGAAGCCACTGAACTCGATCCCACTGAGGAAGTCAAGCCCCTGAGTGTACAAGAACCTTCTGTGGTTCTGGATGGTGTGCTAGAGACTTCCACAGGCATTATTTCCCTGAGAGAACATCGTCACACTTCTCAGTTGAGAAGCAGCAGCTGGAAGGAATTAAACACCCCCACAGCCCCAGAGGACTGCAATGCAGTCAGGTCACGGAGAGAAATCAGATTCCAGGCTTTGTGACTTGACCCCTGGGCTCCTCTAACCTCAGCATCTGTTTGAACTTCTCCCTTTGAGCCCTCCGTGCCCTCCATGCTCTCCTCTATCCCGTCCTGTGCCCCTCAGGCCTCACGTGCTTCCCACCCAGCCTGACACCCCATGCAGCCCTTTCAGGTGGGTTTTTATTTACCTGGATGCTCTGAGCCCCTTGCCCCCTTGCCCTCACCATACATTGTTCTGGTTCCCAGCCTGAGAAACTCCCATCATCTGCTTGCCTGGCTCCTGTTTTCATACTTCCAGGTGTTGCTTCACAAATGGCAGAACAGGCAGACTAATTCTACTCCAGGTAGGTGCTTTGCCCCTCACCTTGATGTTCCCCACTGATCAGTGAATGTCCCCTGCATGCGCACTGACAGAACACTGCCCTCTGCTCCCTCCCAGCTGTTCCCTCAGCCCCGAGCCCTGAGATGGCCGGCTCAGGCCTCCCCTTCCATTGCTGGGCCCTCTGTCCTCAGCGGGCTGCCCTTTGCCAGCCATGCCACATTCGGTCTTCCTCACAGCCCTGCTGGTCCTAGCCATTGGATCACAGAGGACACCTTTTCCTTAGGAACAAAAACCATAATTGAAGTTCACCAGCAACACCCCAAGGAGATTTCTCGGACTCTCACTGATGAGTGGGTCTGTAGCAAATATCAAATTTAAGTATACCCTGAAGCCCTGACACCATCTTTCCAGAACACGTGTTTCTCCTCCCATCTTTACAAAGAATGAAGGAGAGTGCTAGATCCTGTATGTCTCAGCTCACGGATTTTGAGCCCTAGGCAAGAGCTGACACTAGGCAGGGGGCCCAAATTAGGATCTAAATTTGGTGGTGACTGTGGGGGGAGGTACATGGGGAAAGGTAAGGACCTCAAATACTTTATTCCACAGATGCTCATTAATCAGTTGTCAGAGACCATCAGCAGTGGAAACCCTATACATTGTCTGGTTCAGTCATTCTCAAACAGTGCTCTGTGGGGTTCCACGGGGTTCCTCTCACACAGGGCTCTGGGCTGGGCAACAGCTTCATGTTAGAACAGTTTGGGTAGTGTGGCAGGTGGGAACATGGGCTTGAGAACCAAATTAATCAGGTTCAAGTCTCAGCTATGTTGCCTACCAGCAGAGTGACCTTGGGCAAGTTACTTCAAATCTCTGTGCCTCAGTTTGCTCATCTTTGAAATGGGAGTTATAGTTTTACTCACAGTAAAGTTGTCAGGATTAAACGGAACAAGTAAAGTACTTAGCAAACTCTCAATAAATGTGACCTATTACTGTTTCTCTGCCTTAACACCCTCTTTTCAGTTACGGGAATGACGCAAACCCTTTTATTCCTTCATTGATTCATTGAGCACATGTTTCCTGAGTACCTGCTATATATGGTAGACACTGTGCTAGGCTCTTGGGATATGTTAGTGAACAAAACTTATAAAAACTCAAATATACTGAACAATTTTACCCTATGTCTATACTGATTTCATCCCCAGGCCCTATAATAGAGGTCTTTATCTCTACATAAAAATATACAAATATATCCTGATTTTTTCACTACCACTTAGATACTTAGCTCTGCCACTTGATTTTACATTTAATAGGCAATGAATTCTCCTTCAAGCCAATACATATCAGACTAAGACATTCTTTTACCTAGTTGAATAGGGTTCCTCTTTAGGGCCATGTGATGATCTATTCCCTCAGTCCCTTGTTCAGGGACATTCAGATTTTCACCAGTTTTGTTTTGTTTGTTTTTCCCTACTAGCAACAGCAATCACCACCACAAACTGGAATAAATAACCTTCTATATATGTTCTTTCCATTATACCATTTATTTCTTAATGATTCCCAAATGGGGATCAAAGGGCACATTCATTTTTTATGTGCAACTGGCCATATTCCTTCCTTCCACATTGTAACAGTTCATCCCCAAGTACCTGCTAAGCGCCCCTTTCCCACAGCTCCACACGCTCTGATGTTTGCCACCTCATGTGTCCAATATGGTGGGTGAAGGTGGGATTCTCCGGACTTTTCCTGAAGCAGGGCATCCTGGCCTATGGTCATTGGCCATTTGCATTTCTTCTTCTCCATTTATTCATACTTATTCCTGTCAGTCACTCTTCTTTTGACTCCATTGTGTCTTTTGGCTTAAAGAAGTTTGCATTTTCAAATAATCAAAATGTTCCCATTTTCCTTTATTTCTCCAAGGTTTCTGTTTTTCTTGAGAAGGTCTTCACATCTCTGTGATTATTCAGCCATTCCCCTGAATTTTAGCTCTTGAATCTGTCTAGAAATGACAATGGATATGGTGTGGTGTATTGCCAAGGGAGAGGTCTAACTTTTTCCAGATAGACAGCAGTTGGACTGGCTCTCATTATTAAATAAACAATTATTTTCTCACAGAATTGAAATGCCATATTGTCATATGTTAAGATACATGTATAAATTTTGTCATGGTCTTCTTTGGGTCTTCCTATGTTATTATAATTTTTTTATTATGCTGGCTTTTATGATATTTTATTACGTGATAAAACTAGAATTCTCCCCATAGTCTTTATCAAAAATCCCTCCCCACTGATTCCTCCTTGTCTGCTTATTAGTCCTTACAATGGCCTACAGCCTTAGATGCCTGGCCCACTCCCCTGATTAACTCTCTCCCTTCCTCCCTCTGCCTCTTTCCACGCCCGTTGCCCTGACCTCCCTGTTGTTCTCTTTGGCCCTATCAGCCATGCTCCCTCCTTCCACCTTTGCTCCCACTTTCCCCTTGCTTGGCAATATGCTTCCCCAGATATCAACTTGGCTAACCCTCCTACCTCCCATAGTCCTTGCTCAAATCTACCTTCTCAACAAGGTGGGCCATGAATATTCACCCTTCCTCCCACTGCAGCCTTCCATGAGATCTCTCCCCATCCTCTCCACACAATTTGTTCCCTTAGGGTCCTTTCTTCCTTTTTATAACACTTCTCATCTTATGTGCTTATTTATGTTTGCTCCTGTCTTTCTCCCCCTCCTAGAATATAAGCCCTTGAGGGCAGGAATCTTCATCTGCTGTTTTGTGATATATCCTAGGCACTGAAAAGGTGATCAAGTTCACACCAGGCAGTCAGGCTCCAAAAATGCCACTGAGGTTCTCATTGGAATCTTAACAAATCTATAGGTTATCCTGACTGTAGAAATAGGATGAAGCTCTCCATCAATTCAAATCTTATCACAAGACTTGTAATACAAATTTGAAGTTTTCTGCATTAGCTGGCCTTGTCAGGTCTCCCTCTAAAAATATATTCTAGGTTCAATGGTGTCTCACCTTCTCATGGCCACCACACCAGCCTGGACCACCGCCCATGCATTTTAACTACTCCCAGGGTTCCCTGTTGACTCGTTTGCCACATGGCAGCTGGACTGACTTTTAGAAATGGAAGTCTCATTCCACCACTCCTCTTCTTAACGCCCTTGAATTGCTTCCTACTGCACTTGCATAAATTCCAAACGTCATGTCACAACAAAGAGGGGGCACATGGTCTGGCCCCTCTCACACCTGGCCCTCGCCTTCTATCACTTCCCACACTCAGTGCTGAACCACTTTCTCATCAAAGCACCAAGCTGGATCCCACACCAGCCTCACCTGCATATTTCTAGCTCCTTCTCAAAGTTCAGGATTCAGTGGGGAGGTACTTCCCTCAGAGAAACCTCGTTAGACCACCATCCTGAAGCACAGTGCCTTGTTGGCTCCCAGCCATTGTCCTACCCATCACTCTGCTTCTTTGTGTAGTTAGTTGCCAATGACTGTGTGTCTCCTCCCGGATGGAGGGGGAGGCAGCACTCTGTCTCTCTGTTTCATTCCCCTTGTAGCGCGTGGGCATCTAGCAGGTGTTCCACATTATTTACCAAATGATTGAACAGTTGATGACCTTCCTTGTTAAATTTAGTCGTAGATACTTTATAGCTTTCATCATATCGTTAGTAAATTTTGAATAAATTTTGATGAGGACAGGAAGATTTTGAATCTTTTTATTTTGCCTACTTTGGACTAATTTTATGTTAGTCACAAAGTTCATCTCTTCTTTAAAATATGTATATGTATATATATATGTGTGTGTGTATAAATGTATATATATATACATATATATATATATATTTGATTCAGTAGACCTTTGCACTGCAAATAAAACAGACCCATGGTTTTCAACCTATTTAAAAAAGCGCAATTTTAATCAGCCATTTATTTTAGCCAGAAAGTTTAATTTTTAATTTAATTGTTTTAGAGAGTGGCCTACCCACTCACACCAACATTATCTGTTTCCTCCCACTCCCCAGACTGCATCTGACCACTTCTCTACCTGCACCTGTCAGACCCAGCCAGTGGATCTTTGGTAGTCTTTAGGAACAATAAGCTGGGACAGGCCTAAGTGCTGATAGGCAGCATTTGCCCTTCTTTCGACCCAGGGTTCTCTATCTGTAAATGAAGCAGTAACTAAAATCGGATTTTAGCCATACTAAGTAGCTCAGAGGACTGAATACAGCTTGAAGACAGTGTGATTGTTTCCTGAATTTGAGCTTTGTCAGTGGCAGGAATAGCAAGTGCAAAGGTCCAGTGGTGGAAAGTAGCATGACCAAGAATGAAATATTGCCAAGAAAAAAGGCCCTTGGGCGCCTGGGTGGCTCAGTGGGTTAAAGCCGCTGCCTTCGGCTCAGGTCATGATCCCAGGGTCCTGGGATCGAGGCCCACATCGGGCTCTCTGCTCAGCAGGGAGCCTGCTTCCTCCTCTCTCCTCTCTCTCTGCCTGTCTCTCTGCCTACTTGTAATCTCTCTCTCTGTGTCAAATGAATAAATAAAATCTTTAAAAAAAAAAAAAAAGAAAGAAAAAGAAAAAAGGCCCTTATGGCTGGAGAGCAGAGAGCAAAAAGGATGTGTGATGAGTGGCCAACTTGTACAGGCACACAGAGGCCAACTGGGACCTCAGAAGTTACATGAAGGACTTTGATGTTGATCCTACAAGCAATGGGCAGCCATTGAGGTATTTTCAGAGGTGGACAGGTTCAAGTTTGCACTGTACACTAGAAACATTGGAGGGCAGATGAAATAGGCTAAAGACTGGAATAAAACTCTAAGAAATGGAAGATTGTCCAGCAGCCTAGAGAAAAAAGAACAGAGGGAGCAGACATGAACAGAAGAACTAAATGCCAGCAAACAGATAGAGCCTAAGTCCCGGCCCTGGGATCTTGACAATCTACAATCAGCATGGAAGAGCACATGGTAGGGAATTTAAGGGACAAGTTCAAGCATACCAAAGGAACACTCTGAGTACCTTTGAGATGGAATGGTTTCATTCAACCTCTTGCGTGAGTTACCCACTTCATTTATCTTGAGAGCTATTTACCGGGGTATTCATATGAATCAAAACTGACAAAGAACATAAAGAATAATAAAACTCAGCAATATTATTTGAATATGTGGTCACTCAGATTAAAATCTCATCACCGTTCACTATAGATAGTTATATTTTGCCCTTTTAAGGGTTCAGTCATTAGACTCATAAAGTGTTGTGTTAGAGATTGTTAATTTTGTCGGCTACGAAATATATGTGGAAATATTTTTATCTACTACTACAGGGGCTCTATTTCTTTTATTTTGATACTTCCCACAACCTGCCACTCAGTGCTTGGCACTTGAAAGACACTCAGAGACCAGCTATAAATTTCTGATGGAATGAATTCATGTGTAAAAGTTAAAATTCCCTTAAAGGCATGAACTAATTTCCACACCCCATTATTTTTTTAAGAAAAATAATATCTGTACCACAGAGGAGCCCCCAACTATGGCTGCCATCAGGAGGAGTGGAACTCAGGGAGGGGAGGGCTGGACCAAGCATCACATAGCCGTCCTGTGGTCAGCCTTTGTTAGCAAGTGGGACATGCAGTTCCATTCTGATAGAGCTAAGTTACAACTTTGCCATCCCTGAAATACTTAGCTTTAGGGAGATAGGCTCTGCCCTGCTCCCAACATGTTCACTGTCCATACTTTAGGAGAGAAGAGTCACTTATTCATCCCTTATCTGAAGAGCTTCTCATCCCCTTGGGAAGCTTGATGTGTAATTAGCTCTGTGTTAAGAAATGCAGAAAATTCAAAAAAGTGCAATGTGTACTCTTTGCTCTCAGGGAATTAATACCAAGGATCTTTATTAAAACCAACATAAACAAACAAACAAACAAACAAAAAATCCAACATAAACAGTTGACTAAATATTCCATGTCAATAATATTTACTAGTATCTTGAACCGTTGGTAATAATGGTAAAAGTGTAATGAAACAAGTTAACATATATTCAGTTGTGCTGCAAAACATAGTATCTGTATGATACTGGAGTCCTTCTCAGTGTCAGGAGCTTTGATTAAATCTTTTGAGAGAATTTGGGGTAAAAATAAAGGGAAGATAATGCCTCCATTAGGCTTCCTTATAAATAAAAATAGCCACGCTCTTCATTTAAGCTGATAATCCATTTATTGGAAACAGTGGCTGAATTAAAGCTACCATTTTCCAATTAATCAGGTATCCTGATTTTTCGGGTGCATTATCGTATCAGTATGGGTGACTAGCAGTTCACATGCTACCCTGTCTTAGGCATTTTTTTATTAAACAGTGAAGAGGAATTTCGTATACTACACATCAGTGCTGTATAAACTTTGGCCACAGAGACCAATATAGAAAGTTAGTGAGGGGAGAATTCGGTTGGAATTTCAACATCTCTTATAAGGGTTGCTTGAGGATTCTAAAATTTTCCTTTTCAGCTGCAAAGAATGTAAAGTGAGGGGAAATTTTTATTCTTTCTGCAACACCAGCTGAATGCATTTTAATGGGCTGTAGTGTCACTGGTGATTTATTACCCCTTTTTGTTCTTTTATGTGTTATATTTGTCATTTTGCTATGGCAGTTTCATCTATAAAACAGTATAGTTACAAGAAAATGGTGAGGGGATACAGGACTGCCATGGGAGATTCTGTTGCTTTTTCTTTGTCATTTTGGGGAAGGAAATACTGAGTCAAATGTCAAGCGTTTAGTTTCAGAAATAATATATTTTAAAAGATGTATATTGCACCAAAATTGTATTGTTTTCCATTTTTGCTACATAAACTTAAGAATTTCTATGTAATGATTTTCAATATAAGAGAACAACTTCATTTTTCAGTGTCCTTTTGTGTTTTCCCTTCTATCAGCAGGGTGATAAAGGAAAATAAAACAATGTATTTAACTGTCTTTTATTTGCTTACGGCATAGAGCATTCTGTCTTGAAAAGCACAAATCAAGGGCGCCTGGGTGGCTCAGTGGGTTAAAGCCTCTGCTTTCGGCTCAGGTCATGATCTCAGGGTCCTGGGATCGAGGCCCGCATCGGGCTCCCTGATCCGCGGGGAGCCTGCTTCCCCCTCTCTCTCTGCCTGTCTCTCTGCCTCTTTGTGATCTCTCTCCCTCTGTGAAATAAATAAATAAAATCTTAAAAAAAAAAAAAAGAAAAAGAAAAGCACAAATCAAAATTTCATATTTTAGGAAATCTACCTTTTAATTTCAGTATGAATCTAGTGCATTTTACAGGTCCAACATGGATGCTGTAGTAAAGTTTTGAGCTCAAAATAGACCAAGCTTTTGGTAAGAGATTCAATACTTTGTGGAAAAGAAGGTGCCTACAGTTTGAAAAATAGTTCAAGATTTTTGCATGAAAGATTTCATATTGATGAGTTCAATTATCCTTGCCTTTTTTTAGGAAAGATATCTAAAATTTCTAGTAAAATTAAATTAATTCATCCGTGATATGAGTAAAGATGGAAAAGTCCTGGATATTTTAAAAATATTTATCAAAATGGAGTGACACTGTTTCTCTAGGTCTTTCTCTTCACCCTAGTGTCCAGCATGGAACCAGACACATAGTAGATGTTCAACAGTGTCTACTTATTGACAGATACCAATCCTGATATTTTGATTTTCATCCCTTGCTTTAGATAGATGTCACTACAATTTAGAATATAAGGCATCAAGATTAATTCTGACAGTTTTAGGTGTAAGGCATCTGTGAATTTCATTAAGAATTTGCAGGCAAAGGACCATGTTCTGCTGTCGTGCAATTAACTTTGTGGTTGGCTCTGAACTCGTCAATAAGTATCTTTAGAATACTATAAAGTACTTCGTATTTGTGAGATGGGTTTTTTTACAATATCTGTGGGTGTGATCCAATATACGTAATCAGGATGGAAAGGAGTCGGAAATTCCTTCATGATCTCAACACAGCAGGATATAGAAGAGGTAGCAGGTCAAGAAAATATTGAGGATAGATCTAGAATGAATAAATGTCCCTTTCAAAGAAAGAATTTTAAATGCTTTGCTGACCTTGTAAAAGAATCAGGGGACAGTCAAGATGGGTAAGTGAAAAGAGAAGAAGCACAGTCCTTTCAACAAGGATGGATTTCATTTGCCATCTTGACAATATCAATCAATGCCAGAAGTGTTCATCAGTGACTCCAGTGGGCTAAGAGGAAGGCCTAAAGTCTTTCAAAAGAAGGGCTTCTAAAATTCTAGCAGATTAAAATTCCCCACCCACCCCACCCCAACACACACACACACACACACACACACACACACACACACACGCATGCGCGCGCACACACACACAACTTTTAGAACTGTCATTGTTGTCAAGGTGAGAGGATCTTGGGTAATATCTGTTTCGTTCTCACCATGCCATTTCTAACTTTGCCACTATACGTTCTTTTCCTTTTCTTTCACTTTTTTTTTTTCTGAACAGAAAACACATTTACTTTTTATTTGGAAATAATGTCAAACTTAAAGGTGCAAAAATAAAAATATCACAGAGAATACTGATTTATCCTTTATCACATTCCTCTATTATAAACATTTTACCCTATTCTGTCATTTGCTCTCTCTCCCTCCTCATGTGCACACACACACACACGATTTTTTTCTGAAGGATTCGAGAACAACTTACCTATGCCATGACCCTTCACCCCTAAATATTTGAGTGCCTACTTGTTCAGGATAGGGATAGTCTATTATGTAATCATAGTACAGTTATCATCTTGGTGGATCTACTTTAACTCAGTACTTTACTGTTCTTATTCCAGTTTGCCAGACCTAAAATGCCTTTTGTGACATTTCCCTCCTGCACTACAGGATCTAGTCTAGGATCAGTTATTTTATTTGGTTTTTATGTATGGTCAGCCTTCTCTCTCTGGGAAGGCTGTCCTAGGGGCCAGGGAAAGAGAGGTTGCTCTCCTTTGTGGAAGTGTAGGGTTTGTCTCGCCGCTTTTCCATCTCACATGCTTGTCAAATGGGAATCATGATTTCATGAAGGTACAGGACCAAGGGCCCATCAGTTTACTTGATGATAAATCATTCAAAACAGTATTTTTATTAAAAATCAACATGTCCCAGAGTAAAATGCAACATTGGCATGCTTTATTTGAAAAGAAGAAATTTCCTGCCAGTGGTAGGTCACTTAGGATAAACCTCAGGTACTTGTCCTCTCTCATCTGCCCTTATAGGTACAAGGGATGGAAAAGTGTAAGAATCACAGTGAGTTGAGGGCCCTCTGGTTTAGACTTCAGGTTATTTTCAAAACCACATGGTTTCCCAGGGCAGTTTTTAAACATATCAGACAGGAATCCAGGCCTAATGAATCTCTGCACCAGATTTTAGTAGGGTGGTTCACACAGGAACTCTGGATTCAGTGCATATAATTTAGAACACATTTACTTTAGTTTTTGTTTGTTTGTTTGTTGAATTTACTTTAGATAGAAGGTAGTGAGTCCAAAGTCCAGGCTTTTTGGAGGCAAATCTCTTAAACTCTAAATCTCAGCTTCCCTAGCTCCAAAACAGAGAGATTACTTTTCTTCGCCTCCTGGTAGGCCTTGGGAGAATGAATACAATGGCAGATAAAAAGGTCCTGCAGCAAGCTGGATCAGGGTAAAGAGGAGGAATTGGCTGTTGCTGGTAACTTCTTTTGTAGCTCTGTTGTTATTCCAATAGAAGATTGTTTTGTGGCCCTCCGGTCTTTCAAGAGAACTAGGTAATTAATCCGGGCCACTGCCACTCCCAAATTTGAGTGCAGCAGCCCTTCTGAGAGGCTCCAAATTGAAATTTCAGGGAAATGAATGGGTTTCTTGATGCTATGGAGGGTGTTATTTACATGAACACCAGGTGCATGCCGTGGTCTCCAGGAGCACCAGAGCGTGAGAGGAACGTCATTATTCTATCACATGTCAAGACCTGTAGTGAGTCCCCCACAGATGATATTTTCCATTTGCCTGTCTTTGGGATATAAACTGCATCAGCATGGCCCAGGCTATTATCTTGCTCCTGGCAATGATGGTGATGATGATAATGATGAAAAAGTTACTGCATTTTCAAAGACAACTACTTTATTTGAAGCAGTAATAGCCCAAAGCAGTGTATAACCCATTCCGCTCTTCCCTGTAGCCCTGCGCTATGGAATAAAATGCCAGGCTCCCTTTGTTGTCCTGGCCATTTGGGGTTCCTTTGTTCCTCACTGTCCTTGGTTTAAATGTGGACACCTCTCTTTGAGTTCCCTCCAGTTACAACCGTTCTCCAGGGGGCGCTAGAGGACTCACTTTAATAGAGCTCCATTAAGAAAGCTTATAGATTATCTCACTAAATAACGTTTTTAGACATTGAATAGGAATTTGGAAAAATACAGAGTGGATCAAGTTTTCCTTCACATGCTGTTTTCATTTAGGAGAATAAATAACCAACTCTGAGAAACAATCTTTGCAAGCAAGGCTGGCACCTGCCTTGGAGTTAACAAATGGCATCTGTTCAGCACGTCTATCAGTATCTCTGATACGTTTTCCCTTTTATTCTAGTAAATATTCAAGCAATACATCACTTGAGCAATGTAATTGATGTTTAGTTTAATTTACTTATTGGTATTGCTAATGATGCAATTATTAATTATGGTTTATTATTAATTATAACCGTATAATCATGGTCAGAGCTCTACCAGCATATCAGCTTTTGTCTGGGATTTTGCTGGTCTTTGCAATGGTTTGATTTTACTTATTTACTCAAGATTATATATGACTTCAAAGTAAAGATGATGAGAAACAAAGCTATCTTTAATATGACTAATTTGATGGTTCTCCTTATGTGTTTTTGAATAATTTCCGTAGATACCGGTGCATATTTATGTACACGTATGCGTGTGCACACACACATGTGATGACCTCGTCAGAGTGGGCTGCCTGTGTCTTTTAGCCAGTTTAGGGGCTGAATAGAGAGAATTTTCAGATCTCTACCTTATTTCTTCTATGAGTAATAAGGAAGTTAAAAAATACTTCTAAAGTAGGGTCATAGAAATCATATAACCATTTTATTAAATAGGTTTATTCTCAGTGGTTTGAATCATGTTGGCATTATCTTATTACAGGTTTCCCTTTGTATTTTTTTTTCTCAAAAGCCCCAGACCATTGTCATTGTTCTCCAGCAGAAATTTTGCCTAGTTTAAAGACTTCTAAAACAAATTCCATATATGGTGGTGAAAAATGGTCGATAGCTACTTAATCATTCCAAGTATTGAGTTCGTAACACTTTATTCTCGACAGATACTCATTTCCTGTCTCTCTGATATGTACCCAGTTAAGTTTCTCATCATTGATGGATATATATTTCACCGCTTTGGTGCTGAAAATATAACATTTTGCCACTAGTATTTATTTCCATGCTCTTTCTTTCTATTAATCTCATTTTATCATTGATAAAAGTTTGGTCAGTGAATTTGCTGGTAAGGACTTTGGTCTGTCACCAACATACTAAGAAAACACTTCTTCTGTGTACTGGCTGTCTCTTGGTGTGCTCGGTGGAACCAGTGTTCAGACATGTTCCTTCAGTCTTGGGATATTGTTTGGAAGCCCATGGAAGGTCATCTGATAGTAGCTGCACATGCCTCTTTCCATCATAATCCCCTCACTACATCCTGGGGACCAGTGGAGGAAAGACCACAACACAGGGCCTGTTGTCTTTACTTACTTCCACTTCCCCTTGTTTCTTTCCTTTTATGTTCCTTGTGCTCTCCGAGAACTTAAGCATAAATGGAAGAAGAATAGGCAGGTTAAGAAAAGAGCGCAATTCAGAATGTGATTAATCATGAGAGATCTTCGATGCAGTAAAGATGTTACATATGTTTTGTGGATACAGGATAAGATACTACGCCAGGTCATAGGAGTGCCACAAAGTCAAAACAGCTTTGTCCCAAGGAACTCAAGTTAGTATGTGATACAAAGAATTTACCAAAATGACTGAACTGAAAGTTGAAAGTAAGTTCTATGCAAGAAGAGTTAACCAAGGTTCTATAGCAGTTCAGCGGGACAGAAAATACTTCCCACAAAGCAATCAAGAGCAATATTTGGGCTAGGTGGCCTTTGAAAGACGGGCATGATAAGAACCAATGAAAAGTGAGTAGGGGAATGTCTCCATGGAGAAGGAGTGGCAGGAGTCCTGAGAAGGGGAAATGTTGGATGTATGGGGAAAACTGAACATGTACATTGGGTTGTAACGTAGATGAAGGAAAGTATTTAAAAAAAAAAAAAAGGACATACAGCTAGGGGAAGGGGTTGGAGCTAGCTCATGGAAGGCCTCGATTGCCTTTTGAAAGAAGTATTACAAAACTCTTGGGTCTTTTGTTGTGGTTTTAAATAAAAGAGTGACCCAATTAGAGTAATTCTTTAGGAAGACCAATATGGCTGCAGTATGTGAAAAAGATCGGTTGGGATGTCTATGTGGAAGTCAAGTATAAAAGTCCAGAAGGGAGATATGCCAGGTTCATGGCAATGGAGAAAAGATGAAAAAAGTATAGCAAATTTTTACCTTTCAGAGATTGGGTAGGGTGGTGAGAACTGACCTGTCTAATGTCAGGTAACTCTTCTTCAACCCAGGGATAGAATGAATAAACCTCCTTTGTAATATATTTTATTTTCATGTGCTGAGGGTCAAAACGCCCTTTATGTACAACCAAAATTTACTTGCTCTGATTTTTGTTGAGTACGTGCTACATTCTAGGCACTAAGAATATAGAGAAGAAAAGATTGCAACTTTTCTCTGTAAAACCTTGAGCTCCCATTCTTGTTCAAAGATTTTCCGCATACAGTTACAGATCACATATGGTCATGATTCTCTTTATAAATACCTCCTATGTGTTTTAAGAGATTCATTCAGTAAAGACTTACCAAGTGACCACTGTGTTAAAAGCATTGTGTTAATCATTAGAAGTCAAAGGTGGATAAGAAATACTCCTTACTTTTGAAAAGCTCCTATGAAAGACTACAACAGGGTACCTGCTGGTCTGCTCCTCAGTTAGATAAATGATCTGAATCCCTTGTCTCTTTTTACATAGTCCTTCATTTCTCCCCTGTTGTTCATTTGTGTTTCTTTTCTTTGATTCCTTTCCAGCATCTCTACCTTGACCAGTGTATTATGCTCTGGAAGGGTTATGTGCAAGTCGTTCCTCTGGTTCATTTCAGAGTCACATGGGCTGTATTACCAGGCCTTTCTTTTCTGCACTTAGGCCCCAGAAGTCCCATGTCCTCATATATTTATCCTATTCTTTCAGGATTTTAATTTTCTTTATTGCATTGTTCTGTACTTCTATTGTATGTTTGTTTTCCTTCTTTACTTAGGCTCTTCTCTTTATACCTGATCACAATGATTTTAAGCTCAAGTCTTGTCATTCAGAGTGTTAGTAGTAGTCCCCGGAGTTTTCGATGTCAGTGGGGAAAGTTCCAATGCAGTGACACAGGAGTGAGCTTCACAGATACGCCTGGACCCAATGTGTAGCTCCTTCACTTCCCTTCTCACTGTCTTAGGACAAGCTACTTACCTTGATTGCTTCTGCTGCCTTAGTTTCTTCATTTGTAAAATGGTGTTGATTACTCCTCGTGGTGAAATAGTAAATAAAGTTATGTGAGATAACGGGCACATAAAGTAGGACTTCCAAAAGGTCAGCCTTCTTCCTTCCTGTGGAATGTAGAAGCAGCACGTGGGCACTCAGGGGGCATTCCTTAAATTCCTTTGCAATTAGGGATCTCTTCCAATCTCTACTTACTATTGAGACTCATAAAACTAGGGTTTGATTCCATGAGGTTTTGCCTCTTAATTGTGTAAAAGAATCATTTAAAACAGTGCACTGAAAGAAATTTGCTAACTGATAAAGTAAGATATTAATATATTGGGAGATGTTTTAAAAATAACAACCCAATTAAATATTTTTCCCATTCTGCCATTCATTCTGCCATTCATTCTGTGAAAACCTTCCTCACAGATATTTAGGACCAATGAGGTTCTCAAGTGGGATTTTTTTCTCTGCCCTGTAGGCAATCACGTACGGTGTTACCTAGAGATTCCTGGGTCCTACCTCAGACCTTTGATCTTGAGTCCCTGGAAAACCTAGTCATCATGTTTCAAAAGCTCTCTCCAAATGTTCTTAGACTCTCTATGAATGGACAACCTCTGTTCTAGAAAATATTGAACAGAATGACACGATATAAGCCTTGTTTATTAAAGAACTTCATTGTTTAAGGAAAAACTGTATGTTTACTAAATGAGTATGGGGGAATTACATGACCCCATTCCCTCCTAGACCCCAGGAATCCTCATTTCATTTCTGAGGGTTACCTTTTGGCCATGTGAACGACATATCACATTTCTGCCTTCAGTGTGCTAGACTCTGTACATTTTTTGAATCTCAGAAATACTGGTATGTCTAGCAAGCATATAGACTTTATGAGATATAGTCACTTCTTGATAAAATAGTGAATGAGCAGTTTTAGGCAGCTGAAAAAGCTACAGGGGGTTTTGGCAAACATACACAAAAATGGCTACTACCTTGTGCAGGAAGCTGTAGTGATCCTTTCTCCCACAGGAATGATTTTTAAGAGCTAAACATAAACTATCTAGACCATGACCCAAGACACAAAGTCTGGAAGGAAATTAGAGGGACAGCAGATTTTTATTTTAATGGCCTTAAACTTTAGTTTCAGACAAAACTCACTCTTAACGGGCACATCCTCTAAAAACATCCACTCGCGTTCCCTTTATGGATTATTCACTTTGTATAAAAGTGAACACAGTTGATACCTTATTATCGACAACTTGTTTCCTCATTTTATGACTTGACCAAGATTTGAGAAATGCAAATGGAAAAAATAAAGCTATTTCATCAGAATAGTAACAGGACTAATAATTCTCTTGAAACTTTTAGTGCCCAGATAGTAGGTGATAAGGCTTTGATAGATCATCTTACCCACAGGGTGTTGGCCACATCAATAAATGAAAGCAGTAACTGTCATGAAATTAGAACAAAAATAAAAAAGTAGATTAATTTTTTAGAGACAGTATATATCAAACAATCCAGTATCTCAGTTTTATATGAGAAATTATACTTCTGGTTATTACTTGTAAGCCATACATGTTCTGCATGCCCTACGGTGGAAATTAGGGACAAAGGAAGAGTTATAAATTCAAAAGCATAATCAGGTTACAAATAATACATAAAGTGTGAGTGTAGATTATTCCAGAGTAGTTGATTGACTTTGCATTCCCAGGAAGAAAAGCAATGATATGTAATTTAAATGAAAAATCTTGTAGATGTTCTGTGATTATGTATAACATTAAGGGACATCTGAAAAAACTAAAAACAGACTGCAAGGAATTCTAATTTTCTGCACAAGACATGAATGAGCCGTCTCACGTTCGTTTTATTAAAACCAGGATGTTGCTATTTTTTTTTTTTTTTTTAAAGATTTTTTTTTTATTTATTCATTTGACACAGAGAGAGAGATTACAAGTAGGCAGAGAGGCAGGCAGAGAGAGAGAAGAGAGGAGGAAGCAGGCTCCCCGCTGAGCAGAGAGCCCGATGTGGGCCTCGATCCCAGGACCCCGGGATCATGACCTGAGCCGAAGGCAGCGGCCTCAACCCACTGAGCCACCCAGGCGCCCTGGGATGTTGCTATTTTTAAGAAAAAAGAAATCTACCTCTGCAAAAGGTAAAACAAAACAAAACAAAAAAACCTATGAAAAATAGCTTTTGTAGTCCATACAGTCATAAAAATGCTAGCACAAAGTGGCTCAGGCTGCCTCAGTTGACACTTTAGAACATCTTTCGGAACCGGAGCACTGGGAAACGCGCTTGAGGAAACTGTCATCTTACGAATGTCCACAGCCGCCATTTTACTTTCTGCTTTTATTTTTCCTCGTGTCTCATCTTGTAAGGTGTCTTGACCTCCTCAGTTTCTCTTGTCGTTGGTTCTCATGGTTGCTGTCCCCAGCATTTTCCTCTCCTTTACCTCCAAATACCAAGAGTAGTATTTCCGTGTTTGGTTTGCCACTGAAACCATTTGCATGTGGTGGGAATGAAGCATTTTGTTGCTTAGATTCAGTTCAAAGGCCAAACCCGAACACACATTTTCCCCTACAGGAGGCCAACCATGTACTTCCATAAATGGCAGCAGCAGCCAGCCAGCCCTGCACATCTGAGACTGGAGCACATCTGTGTGCAGCTAGTAGGGTGCCTTCTGTGAGCCCCTTGTGCTCACCTTTCAGTTCCATTCACCCCTTTAGATCAGACATTGAAGGTCCAGGCCCAGGTGAGGCAGTCGCCTTCCTGATGATCCCCAAATGCCTGGCCTAACCCCCCCCCAATGAGCCCCATGAGTACGTGTCCACATACTCCTCTCAAAAATGGACCATGTACTGCTCCATTTTTTCCTACTGCCCCTCATTTCTTATTTTCAGTACAGGCTGTTCTAGCTGTTAAGCAAAGCCAGGAAGCAAACCATAAAGCCTCAGTTTCCCAGGCCTTTCCTCCTCTACTCCCCAACCTGCACTTGGACTTCAGCCCAGCTACACAAGTAACTGATCACAGAGATGTCTTTGTGCTCTCTACCTCTCTGTCTTGGCTTATGAGGCATCCTTGTATTAGAATCCTCCCCTTCCTTCAAGCCCATTCATAGTACACCCTCTGGCGAGAAGCCTTCCCAAACCTCCCTGTCCACTGTCCCCACAGTGGGTTCTAGAGCTCTCCTATGCACTTCACATGGCTTCTGGTGTCGTGCCCTGAAGGGTGAGGTGCCAGTCTTACTCATCTCAGATTCCCCTACAGATACAGTTATAGCACTTTGAGCATAAAAAGTACTCAGTAAGGAGTTGTGACTTCGAAGATTATGAAAACCAAGATTAGTGTTAACCCATGAGTAGGACTGCCCAAGCAAGTGTCCATTCCAGAAATGCTTCCACCATTAATTCCTGACCACTTTTCATGTTCCTCCCCACCTTCGGGATGGAACTCTGAGTAGTGTCATCCTCTGCCTTATTCTCCTCCTCTTCCTTTTCCTCATACTAGTTATGAGAGACCATCAGGATTCATTGCATTATGCCTTTCTCAGCAAGCACAGATATCTAGCTCTCCCTTCTCCCCCCAGACCTTTACCCCCATACCACTCAGTGCACCCCTATCTCCTTCCTCCTTCTGTTGCTCAGAAGCCTCTGTGTCCTCTGGGACTCAGGTTAGTCACTGCTCAATCCCATATATCCACAACCTCGCCTGTTCTCCTTCCCACTGTTATTGGG
Source organism: Ailurus styani (assembly GCA_002007465.1). NCBI lineage: Eukaryota > Metazoa > Chordata > Mammalia > Carnivora > Ailuridae > Ailurus > Ailurus styani. The sequence continues at coordinate 2,624,235 of LNAC01000175.1, read as the reverse complement.
AATTAGTTCAGAACTTCTCCTCTCTCCCCAAATTATTCTCACCTCCTCCCTCATGCACAGTCACACCTGTCCATCGTGCTTCCTCTGTCACTGGGAAACTGAAGCAGTCAGAAAAGCCCAGTTAAATCATCTACCATGAGACCCCCACATCTGCTTACCCTCAGGCCTCTGTGCCTGACATCTCCTGTTTCTCTGGGTGAAGCCTCTGTCCTGTACCTGAAGGCAGCCCCTCCCTGAGCACTGGGGCCCCTCCCTTCCTGTCCCTCCAAGGAAGGACACTGCTCCGGCACTCTTCCTTTCTCTGCTGCCTCATCAAAATTTCTCTGTGCATTCTCCCATCTTGAAAACATACAAACTTCCCTTGATCCTTACATTCTTCCCTGGCTCATCCACACTGATGCTTCTTCCTCTGTCTGTATGCTCAGTGACCTCCTCCTCCTTGCTGTTTTTCCTCCTTTGTCCATTGGCTGTTCCTTTTCATCTCCATTACTGGTTCCTCCTTATGACCACCCTCCCCCTCATCCACCTCCTAAGTGCCCTCATGTAGTCTCATGGCTTTAAATACCATCTTTCTGCTGACAACTGCCACATTTATGACCTTCGATTTACCTAAATCTCTCCCCTTTTTTTCCAACCGCCTACCTGATGTCTCCTTTGGATGACCGATACCTCAAAACTAGCCCAAAACCAAACTCTTCATTTCCCCCACCTACCTCCCCACACTGCTCCTCTCCCTTCTCCACATTTCAGTTGAGGGCAACTCCATCTTACTCAGGCTGGAAGGCTGGATGTTGTACCAGGACCCTCTACTTCCCCTACGTGGCCAAATGCTGGTGGCCCACCTGTCCAGGCATCTCAAGGTTGACCTTGTCTTACCACCTACACTGCTGTAGTCTCTTCCCAAGCCATCCTAATCTCTTGCATGGATTATTGTAAAAGCCTCATAATTGATATTCCTGTCACCACCATTGACCCACTATGGTCTATTCTAAACACCACTGCCAGGGTGACCGGAAAACACAAGCTAGATCACATCACTTCAACACTCAGAATCCTCCCATCGCCCTCCCATGCAGAGAAAGAGCCAAGTCCTCCCAGTGACCTACGAAGGTGCCCCCAGCTCTGATACCGTGTCCCACCACTTCCCCGGCTCAGCCCACCTCAAATATTCCACAATCCCATCTTGTACCTGTTAACTTCTTCTTCCCTTTGCCTAGAATTCTCCTCCCTAAGTGTCATGGAGCTCCCTCCTTTCCCTCTGTCAGGTCTCTTCTCCTTCTCCAATCCCGTCTCCAAGCTGCATAGCACCTGCCCCACGCTCGAAGCCCCCACCCAGATGTGCAGGTTTCTCTGCAGACCAGCACTGATTCATGCCCTGCTGACAGTATTTGTTTCTGTCTGGGCCGGTCCTTCCCCACAAGAATAGAACTTCCATGAGGACAGAGATTTTTGTTAGATCCATTTTGTTCACTGTTACATTCATCAAATAGTGCATGGCACCATTGGGGTACTCAATAAATTCTTACAGAATAAATGAAGAATATTGCTCATTTTCTCCCACATTCAGGGACAGCCTAGCACTGGTCAGCATTACGTAGACTCTCTGGGCAGCCAGGCTGTCCTTGGACTGTTCCTAATGTTCACTTTTCCTGTTAGGAAGGCTTCCTGTTTTCTCAAGGTGAGGCAGTCTTGGGGCTGGGGCCGCTGCGGTCAGTAGCCCCAGACAGCTGTGATGGCTTTCGTGGCCTTCTGGGCATGCGTCCTTCGGTCTTCTGGAAGAATTTCTGTAGCCAGTTCAGTAGTCAAAATTGGGTCCAAACCTCAAACCAGTGGCTGAGTACATCATGTTCTCGGCCTGGCGTGTGCTGTTATTTAATTTAACATCAAACACTGGGCCAAGACTCACTATTTTCTGCTAAGTTGAAAACCAACCAAATACGGCATTAGATAAAATCATTCCCTTTCTTTTGAGATTTTTCACATGAGATGTTGTATCTATAACCTTACCTAAAGCAAGTTCACTGAAATACCACCCTTTTTTAATTTTCTTGGTCGTTGAACAAAGCAAAACACCGAAAGCCATCACTAGGAGTTAGTAGAGGGGGCATCTGTGAAGATTATGCTCTACAAATTCAGCAGCCTGTCACCCTCCATCTATGAAATACTTAGCTTATTCATCATTTTAATGAATATGTTCGAGCCTAGATAATGCCCCCTATTAAGTGCATACATTTGAATTATTCCATTTAAAAGGACCTAAATGTATATTAAACTCTAAACAGAATGCACAGTAGAAGAGGGGAAAAAAATGCCCTTCCAAAAAGAATTAGAATTTATACCAAAAATAGAAGAAATAAAAGTTCTTACCATTAGAAACCTGGTAAGAAAATAAGAAGACAGAGGGAAAAATATTATGAAAACAACTCTTTTGCCAAGCAGTTTGTAAATTATACTGTTAAATTCATAGATGGGGGAGGGGGACAAGCTATCAGTTGCAGCCACATTCTGTCACAAATTATCTGTCCCAGGCTGACTGACAGCTCACAGCCACGTTTCCAAAAAACAGAAGTGGAGAAAAGAGCATCCTGTGGAAGGGGGTCATAAAGATATCTGTCTCAGGAAAGGCTGGAGGGGCAGGGCAGGCAGACAAAGGCAGGAATGGTAGGTACACAGAGTGAACTTGGAATTAATGACACACATCTCCATGAGATTACCTCAGTGGGGTGACTTATTCCATCCCAACTTGTGTTTGTGTTGTTGCTTCCCAGATCAGTCCTAAACCCAGACATTCCAATGAACCCCTTTGTCCTGGGGCTGTCACCATAATCTGGTGGCCATGCCCTGTGGCAGGCAAAGGAAGAGTGGCTCACCAGCTCAGGGCAACCCTCCTCTCCTTTTCTGAGCTGCTCTCCCATTCTGCATGATTGCCACCATAATCACATTGCAACTGTGTCCTGCAGAGATAGAACATTTCATTTTCTTGACCTGCAATGTGAAATGAGTTAAAAGTAAGTGCTAAAGAATGATAATACTGAGCTTATGCTAGCTGAATAACAATGGACTTGTCTGCTTCCCCAAGGGAATGAAAGGCTCGGAGGGGGTCTCTTTTCCTCACTCAAAGATATATAGAGTATTCACCAGTTCTCAAGGAACGCAGGCAAAATTTGGGCTAAAGTGAAACATAACCAGTTGTTTAGTTAACAGAAGCAAACGGGACCGTTAACAAGACAAACTCTTCCCTTACTGAGGGCTTACGATGTACCATGTTTTATATATATATATAAATATATATATATTTGATATATATATCAATCTTGGGAAAATCTTGGGTACAAGAGGCAGCATCTTGTATAAAATCTTAACATAAAGAACTTTTAAAAGGAATGTAATTTATATGTTTCCAATGGAAACAGATGGAAAGTGAGAGTTTGACACTCCCTGTTGCCCTGTGATGATTCATCTGAGGGCAGTCCCAGTCAAGAACGCACCAGACATAAGGATGGCTAAGTTTTTCAAGAATCAGATGATGCATGAATGGAAAACCCAATGAAAGGGTAAAAAGTGCTGGTCTTAATATTCAATTTTAATTACATTTTTTTACCAAGAGAATTCTCAGGTGAGAAATTTGGACATAAAATTCCTATTTTCAGAATGATCTGTCCTGACCCCTGGTGAGGGCCCTGGCAACATGGCTCAGGTGCTGAGCCCTGTCACATTCTAATTAAAAAAGGTAGAAGCCCTTAAAAAAAAAAAAAATGGATTCTGCTTAGTGAACTGAACATTACATTCCTAATATTTTTTTGTCCTGGACTCATTTAGCAGAGGAAATGGATATTTCATCAGACATGGATTTGACATTCCATCACATTATACCATAAACAGGACAAGCATTGTTTTGGAAATGGGAAAGCAGGCACGCTAAGACAGTAGCCACTGGAAAGCTCTGGTTATCTCATTTAAACAGATATTAAATGTGGGTGCCAGTAGCGTGATCATCAGCTGCCTCCCACCTTGTGAATAAATTGCTTAGAAGGAGTCTTTTGCCTACCAGATGTGACCTAGATTCAGATTTCCAAAGGCAGGGGGAAAATCTCTATTGTGTTAAAAAACAATTGCTGGTAAAATGCATGGTAAATGAGCTTATCTCACTTTTCCAGGTGTTTGGGCTAATATGTTATGGAATTACTGCTTCACTTATGAAAAATAATTGAGGAAAATGTTTCAGCAAATCAAATTTGGATAAAGGCTTAGGATAGCTGTTGTGTTGTTAGCAAGTTTTTAAACAGCAGAAAGAGCAGGAAGCCAATAGAGATAATAAAATATAAAAAAAAAAACTGAGAAGAGTCTCTTAGAAAAGGGTCAGGCGTGGGTGTGCTATCCAACTTATGTTATGGTTTCGTAAAATATTGAAGAACAATATGAACGATTACCCTCCTTTCAGTGCATATGAAAGCTGTTGAAAAAAATCAAAAGCTTGTCTGTCTGCTGGCTCTGATAAGTCTTCTTACTCTGTTAAATGCAGCAAAATTTTTAAAAATGTAACATCTTTATTCTCTTACCCACCCTCTGTCCTTTCTCATTTCCTTCCACCTTCAGGAGCTGCCACCCCGAAGCCAGTCCCAGAACCCGAGAAGGAAACAGACCATACCGTCAAAATTGCTGGAGTCATTGCTGGCATCTTGCTGTTCGTTATTATATTCCTTGGAGTTGTGTTGGTAATGAAGAAAAGGTGAGCTCCTAGCTGTTGCCAAAGATGCGGTTCTGTCCCATTGTTTGCCAAGTGCCTTCATGCGTGTGAAAATTTTCAGTTATTGAATTGGTTTTGAAGACACACCTGTGACTCTGATTGTTGGTATTTCTCCTCATCTAGCATTCAAGGTTATGGGACAAAATTTAGAGTAATGACTGTGGTGTTGTATGACTATGCCAAGCATGTCATGCAAGTTAAAAGTAAGATGGTGTGTCTTCCCACCCATTGGTGTATAAAGCACTGCAGAATCTTTAAAGACATTTACTAATCAAGAAATTTTTAGTGCTGATTACTGATGTATTAATGCATTTAATGTTCTCAAGGACACGAGAAACGAGAGTTTTCCTTCTCATTTTAATGAAGATCATGGTGATGACTGATTTTATTGAGCCCATATTATGGGCAGGCAGGCACCATGCTAGGGGCTTCATCTGCACAACACCCCATGAGAAAGAGACTCTCAAAAAACAGCCTTACAGAAGCACAGCCCATAGTATGACCCAGGACAAGAATAAAGCACATTGGATGTTGTCAAATTGCTCTGTCTAGTTGAGGGGTGGTCTGGGGGAAGAGAATACCCAATATGTCTATAATAGGGAGGTGGCTCGCCTCCCACCCTTGGAAAATATACAGTACCTTTTGTGTTGTAGAAATGAGTAAAAACTTACTTAATGGTACAGTGTTCAATTTATATAAAAATTATCAACATAAAAATATAGTGATATCTTAATAGCTTAATTTTTCCCAAACAGTAATAATACTCAGATCTTAATCCTTTTCTCTGTAGTTTAAAAACAATTATAGAGTGGGAGTGAGGTCATGGATGGTAGGAAGTGAGGATGGAGAGGTCAACAAAGCGCGGTCTTGAAGGTCTTGTCTGTCACCTAAGGAGGTTGGACTTGGTCCTAAAATCCACTTATGGCCTTTAAAAAGCAGGTGGTAATGGGATGTCATTCTTTTTTATTTTTTTTAAGATTTTTTATTTATTTATTTGAGAGAGAGAATGAGAGAGAACATGAGAGAGGAGAAGTTCAGGGAGAAGCAGACTCCCTGTGGAGCTGGGAGCCCGATGCGGGACTCGATCCTGGGACTCCGGGATCATGACCTGAACCCAACCAACTGAGCCACCCAGGCATCCTGGGATATCATTCTAATCTTAGAAAGATTGCTCTGATGTTAGGATTGAACACAGTGAGGAGGAAAAAGAACTCAAGTCAGGAGGAGCAGTTAGATGAAGAGGGGGCAACTTTAGAAATATTAGGAGGTAAATTTTAGTGGCCATTTGGAGGCAGAAGCCCAGAGAGAAGGAACAGCATAGAAATGAGAAGCCCAGAGAGAAGGAACAAACATAGAAAAACAGCATAGAACCTAGTTCCTGGCTTGGACAGCTTAGTGGCAATATTACCATTCAGAAAATGTGGATATGGAAAGTAGAACATATGTGGGGAGTGGAGATTGAAGAGGTAGGTGTTGCACTTTTTTAGTTCACTGTTCCTGTGAAGTTTAGTGGAAACTTCCACCGGGCAGTTGGATGTGCTGGAGCGGACTTGGAATAACACTTCCCACAGACTGGTCGTCAGCCTATGCCAAGCTGACGCCCTGGGTTTGGATGAGGTCATTCAGAGTCACTGTAGAGTGAGAAGGAAGTCAAGGATGAAGAGAAAACTTTGGGTAACACAATATTTAGGGGGTGAGTTCATATCCACGTATATATACATACATATGCATTTCTTCTTGCTTTGTCCTTCATCTTAGGTTTAACCATTGCTCTGTCCCAGCTGCACATGGTAGTAACGGCCCCCATCATTTGAGTGCTTCCTTCCCACCTGTTCTACATCTTCAATTCCCTTCTTTTTCCATCCATCATTTAATTTCTCTCCTTATTTTTCTTTCCATTTTTTTTCTTCTGATAAGATCTTTTAAGATCCACTCTCTTAGTGGGGCACCTGGGTGGCTCAGTGAGTCAAGTGTCTGCCTTCGGCTCTGGTCGTGATCCTGGGGTCCTGGGATCGAGTCCCATGTCGGGCTTCCTACTCAGTGCGGAGTCTGCTTCTCCCTCTCCCTCTGCCCCTCTGCACCCCCACTTGTGCTTAATCTCTATCTCTGTCAAATAAATAAATAAAATCTTAAAAAAAAAAAAGATCTACTCTCTTAGCAACTTTTAAATGTGCAACCCAGTGCTGTTAACTGTGGTCACCACACTGTACATTAGGTCCCATGACCTATTAGTTGTATAATGGAAGTCACTTCATTTTTATTCTTTCTTTTCATTTTGCTTTTCTGCAACTTTCTTTTCTTTATCCTTCTTTTATTCTTGTCTAGCTATTTATCTCTTTAGTTCTTGCCTACTCCAAATTTCTCTCTCTTTTTTTTTGTTTTTGTTTCTTCTCTCACTTCTCCATCATCCCTTAGGCATTTTTTTCCTGGATGCTTTGCCTTGCTCCCCGCGCCAGTGCTTATGCAGATAGCTTATCTTTGCTACCAGTGGTTGGTCCTATTCTTTTTTTAATATCACTCAATACAAATTTGAAGCAACACTAGGCCTTTCCATGCCTGGTATTTAAACTAAACATTTTGAAGAGATTTATTTTTAGTTGAGGGAATAGGTTGGATTCTTGTGTCATCTGGCAAGCTCTCTATGAGGAATAGCCTGAGACTACTAATCCAGTTGCCCTTGTGACCTTAGCTAAATGTCATTTCATCCTCCAAGGGTCTATTTCTGCTGGATTAATTCATTATTCTACCTAGGTCTCTCAGGTACTCATGGAGGTTATGTTATAAATTATGCATTTGAAGAGCTTGCCTGCAGTAACATATGGTCTTGATATAACATTAGACTAAATACCAATAACTCATATCAAATTTACATGATTATTTACTAGGTACTAATCTGAAAAGGGTTGTTTTCACAGCACATACCACTTTTCTATTTGCTTTTTCTGAAATACAGAATATGCTCTCCTGAAGGTAAATTTGCCAATATATCATGTCTATAAATACAAAACTTGTAGAATTTAGAACGAAACAGTCATATGGTACAAACTTTCATATTCAATAGGAATTCTTAAAAATTCTAATTGTTTGGGGTTTTCTCCAAAATTTTAGTCTAAATTTTAAAAGCTGTATTTTTAAATCATTTAAATATGATCTTAATAATGAATAGTTGCTGGATTATCATTGATATGTATTAAGTCACATGGTTTGGTTAGAAGAACACTGAACTGATTTTTTTATTGAGGCCTAATTGCCATATAACATTACCTTGATTTCAGGCCTACAACATCATGCTTCAATATTTGTATGTATTGTGAACTGATCACCACAATGAATTTAGTTACACCCCTCACCACCTTTTGACCCACTACCCCCACTTTGCTCACCTCCCACCACCCCCGGGAGAACACCAACTTTAGATTTGGAATTCCTAGACCTGTATTTTACTACGTTTGTGGTTCTGAACTTCTCTGGGCCTTAGTGTCCTCATTTGTAAATTGAGAAAATTATACTGGGTGATCTCTGTCTCTCCCACTTCCAAAATACCAGGTTTTCTCTATGCCACAACCTCTGATAACACCGTATGTGTGCTATTCTAGAAGTAGAGTGGGCGGCTCATTGCTGTATTTCATTATTTGAACAAAGCCTGTAGTTCTTCCAAAGGTGATCTTGGCTCCATCGGCTCAAGTCTAAAAGTGTGACTCAGTGAACCACTTTAGCCCTGTTTCCCACCATCAGACAGGAGGCCAGTTGAAAGGAGGGAGCCGGGAAACAGGGGAGGACAGAGAGGGAAGGAAAAGAACTGCCCCAGGTGTGGGGATCAGTATGTCATTAGTCATTTTTGATGGTTAAAGCCTGATGCTAGTCGGATTCTGGTTCCATTCCTGCATGGGCTAGTTAGCTCCCGGTGCTTGTGCCCACAGCACTCGGTGTCAGCCAACGTGGAATGCGGCTATGTGTCATTGGTCATAAAGACAGACTGGGCCCAGGAGAAAGTGTGGTAGGACATGCTCATCAATATTTCCAGAAATACGATTGGAAGTCTGTCCTGCCAAGGGAAGGTCACTAGTTACTGTCTGTGTTTGTCAGCATGCCGGGCCACATAGGCCTGAGCTCCTGGGAGACGGGAGTACAGCAAATTTAATTAGGAGGCATTGCCAATTATTAGTTTAGCTAAGATCACATTGCTTTCTGACGGACTGGCCTTCTATAAAAAGTAGTCACTGAAGGTAGGCCTCTGGGAGAATAGGTAAAAGCTGTTCAACTCATGCTAACTTGTGGAATTCTTTGACGTGGAGGTAATAATGACTAAAAACGGAGATAACCATCAGTTTTATTTGGCTATGATGTTTTATAAACCTATCACAAATGAATGACTAGTTGTTAATTTGTTGATGACTATTAATCCATTTGAGCCTTGCTTGGATTAATATAATATGAAACCACCTTTTCCTTACAAACTGTTAGAAAACCTTTACATTTATTTTTATTTTATCCAATAAGGAAAGCAACTTCTTATTATTTTCTCTTTCCCCAAAATATATGTTCTTTTGAGGGTGCGGTGTTTTGATGCAGCAAATGTTAAGAAAGGGTGTAAGATGGATATGAAATTAAAGTTTCATAGTTGGGGCACCTGGGTGGCTCAGTGGGTTAAGCCTCTGCCTTCGGCTCAGGTCACGATCTCAGGGTCCTGGGATCGCGCCCACTTCGGGCTCTCTGCTCAGCGGGGAGCCTACTTCCCCCTCTCTCTCTGTCTGCCTCTCTGCCTACTTGTGGTCTCTCTCTCTCTATCAAATAAATAAATAAAATCTTTAAAAAATAAAGTAAAATAAAAGTTTCATAGTCATATGACAACACACAGTTGACTCTTGAACAACGTTGGAGTGAGGAGCACGGACCCCCCTCGGGCATCCAAGTATAAGGGCTCTCCCAAAACTCAACTACTGATAGCCTATTGTCAATTGAGAGTATAGTCAATTAACAGGTATTTTGTATGTTGTATGTTTTATATACTATTCTTACAATAGAGTAAGCTAGAGAAAAGAATATTAAGAAAATCATAAGAAAAATACATTTATGCTACTCTACTCTATTGAAAAAAAAATGGTATAATTGGACCCACACAATTCAAACATGTGCTGTTCAAGGGTCAATTGTATTCCCAAAATTAATATAAAATAAGTTGAGCAGGAGATACTTAGTGTTTATCATTTTTCATCCATGTATAATTAAATATATTTGTGAAAATGAAAATACCTGCATTTTCAACATTTTTCATAGGGAATAATTTATCTCAATAACATGTTTGACAGGAGTTAGCATACAAGCACCGTCAATTTTACCTGATTAATTATATTTACTATTGTTTCTAAAATTGCTATAGATCTTTTAGAAATTTGAGGACATTTGTATTAATTACAGTAATATTCCTGTTTCAGCTATTGTGATAAATAGAAATTAGAGAAGTTGTGGCTATATGAAAATAATTAAAGAGATGTGCATTCTTGGCCAAAATAGCAAATGTTAGCTATTCAACTACATGAACACCTGTTATAGGTAAATGTGACTATTTTAACCCTGAAGCACGATACCTCTACCTCCTTTCCAGAACATATTTTAACAAGTGTACATTTTGCAAATGAGCACCTGTCAGTAAATATTTAGAACCTATTCTATTATAGTTAAACAATACTGATACCGGGAGAAAAATCTCAATAAAAATAGGAAGTATTTCTGAACACATCATGAAACAAAAAAAGATAAGAGAGAAAATCTGATGAAAGCCCAGTTTTCAAAGAGATGCCTACAGCATGTGGCTAGAGGCAAGTTGACGTTATCTACAGTTCTTCTGCTATACCTGTGTACATATGCGATAGGAAATACTTTCCACTATAGCTCATTGTGAGCTGTATGTGGAAAATGTCTTAAGTCTGGATGCTCTATTCAGAGTCTTGTTTCAAAATCACATATTTCTGGAGTCACACTGAGAGAGTCATAGGTAGACATTGCTTTGTGATTGTTCTTTAGAATATGTGTACTTGATAGGCAGCCAGAGAAAGAAACAAATGCTGAGATTTTTCCTCTCTGGAACATGCTTTGGCACGCAGGGAACAGGTTAGCAGGGTTCACAAAGAAATACGGCTATATCATCCTTATCTATTAATCAGCTGATATCCTTCAGTTTTCTAGGTGGTAACTCGATGGGTTTGTGGGCCAGAAGTAAGTTAAACAAACCAAGGCCTCCTCTAACCTAGACTTTATGTGATTATCCTAAGAGCTCCTATCTTAGGAGCTGTTTCTGGACTCAACCTAATGGTCTGACTGGGTTCTCTTATGTTCTGTTAAGGGTTCTTTGGGAGCTGTTTATAAAGATTTTATTTTAAATAGGAGGGTGGAGAGCACAGGCACCAAGTTTTTATTTTATTTGAATTTTTATTTTTATTTTATAGGAGGAAAGTATCAGAGAATGGTAAGGGGCAGACACTTGAGCTTTAGACTCTCACAGACCTGGTATGAATCCCAGCTCCTAGCTGGTAGCAGAGTGAGCATGGAGGAGTTCCCTACCCTCCCTGAACTCAGTCTGCAGTGGGAACTGTGGTGGTGAGGCTACCGGGCCCTTCATAGGGGACCATGAGGATTAAGGAAGGTTAACTCGTACACAGGGCTGGTGCTTGATAAATAATGGCAGCAGGGCCCAGAAGTTTGGAAAGTTGTTCAAGATGATATAGGTAGTACAGGATGGAGCCTAGCGTAAGTCAAGTGTGTCTGATTGTTACCCAGTCTGCTCCACTGCCTACGGCCATAGCACTCAACTCAGAGATGCCTCTGGCTGTTAAAACTCAGGTACCGTCTGGAAGCATTAGCTGGGACTGGCACCGTCGTCAGCTTGCGGCAGTTTACCGTTGCTCTGAGTCTGCACACACCTGAAACTCTGCCATCATGTTTTAGTCTACTTTTTGAGCCATCACAGGAAGACAGCTAAAGAAAAGCTTTCTCCACTTCCGCCTTTACAGGAGTGTTTTGTAAATCCTTTCAAGGATGTGTATCTCATGTCATTTTTTCAGCAGTTAAGTTTACTTCGGGTAACTCATGATGGTGAGGGTGGTGCATCCTTGTCTGGTTTGGTGACCGATAGAACTTTGTTACACTTGACAGTGAGCCGTGAAGCAAGGGAGTATTTTACGCCAGCCTTTCCTCCTCCTCGGAGACAAACCCCAGAGTCTGGGAGCGGCCTGCAGGTACCAGCAGTCCCTCAGGACAACTGCCCGCGTGCACGCCTTGGCTCTGTGGCTTACAAGCCGCGTGACCGTGGGCAAGCTGCTTGGCCTTGTGTCCCTCGGTCTCCCCAGGTACATATACCAAGGGCGTGAGAATAGTACTTACCTCGTAAGAATGTTAGAAGAAAATGAGTTCTTACCATCAAAGTGCTAGTCCCAATAAATATTAAGTCTACTAATAATATACATAATCTCAACTTCAGAATATGAGCTGTGGCTGACTCTAGGTTCAAGGCCCACCATGAATGCTTCACAGCTCTTGTTTCCATATTCAAGAGACAAGCAAGGACAAGGGCTGTTTCTCCTTTAGAGGGAGTCCACCTCTCCTTTGCCTACGGAGAACATGGGTCTTTAATCATGAAGGTAGCAGGAACACGGCTACCGAGAGTAAGACAGCTCGCTGTCCCAGTAGCTGGAAGCCAGGCCTCAGTGCAGGTGCTATGACTGATTGCACAAGGGAAACCACTCTTGGACCAGACTCACCCAGCAGTGTGTTTGGTGTTCAAGCACCTGCGCAGTCAAGAGGAGGGCTGGAATATGGCTTACAGAGAACCAAGCCAAAGTCCTGGGGCATCAACATTACCGGTCTTGGGATTTCTCTCTAAGCTCCCAATTCTGAGTGGTCATAGTCTTGGCATTCAACACAAATACTTTGTGTTTCCGAACCTGGGAGACCCAGACGCAGTAAGGGGCTGAGTGGTCTACCTCTGGGCTCAGACCCAAAGGCCAGCATCACTCTCCTCTGCGTGCTGAATAGTGTCATGCGTCTGTTTGGACTCCCTTTACCTCCCATAGAGCCTCCTCAGTCAACTCTCTCAATTCCCAGAGGTCAAACCTCCAGAGCCCTCTGGAGCGTGGACCCTCTTGCCTTGTCACCAGGCACCAGCCCCCAATCTGCACACATTGAGCAGGGTGCTTACCAGCCATCTCAGGGGACAGTTGTTCTGCTGGTTGATAATTCTGATGCCTGTAACTTTCCCACACAGCTCATTTTTATCCAAACCCATTAGCATAGCTGCTTAAAACTTGTTCTTCTGGTCTCTCTTTCCCCTGAAGCTCAAGTCTGATGGTACCTAGAAGGGGGTTAAGAAGGGGTTGCACATTTACCACTAAAATTGACCATGCTCCACAGCTAATGTTCCTAGACAGTGTGCGTGGCCACTCCCCAGTTCAGTCTTGCGCAGGCTCTGTGTTCTGTAGGGGGTGTTTGTCGCCATTTATGTTGACATGACTTCACTTTCTGGTTTGTGGAGTGGGAAGTTCCCAGGGTATGAAAACTGAGGATGACTTTAAACCTGTCATTTTGGTTAGGAATTCAAACTTAATAGGATCACTTATTTAATTCTTTCTGGTTTTGTTTTGTATCAGTGAGTGAAACAATGATGGAAAATACATAGAATATAGGAGAAATATACATACATACAAATATATGTATATATTTTCCAAGCACACCATTGCTTAACCTGACTTCTTTGGTCAGGATTCCTGATCCCTCTTCTTCTAACACAAATCTAAATTTGTTAAAAAGGACTTCTTTTTAACAAGGAAAGGAGTCCTATCTGGAATTTTTGACTTAGGTTCATTTGTAGAAAATTACATAAAGTTAAATTTTAAAGAGAATAGAGAGAGACTACTGAGTTAATGAGGAGAGGAATACTTTTCTCTCCCTCTCTTTCTCTCTTGGGCAGACCTCAGCATTACAGATGCAACACTGCATGAAACAGTGTATCGAGGTGAATAAGAAAAGGCCTGGTTCTGCCCAGTGCCCTCACAGTGTGTCTTTTAAAGTGCCCAAGCTTCCCCAGACCCACTGGAGGTCATTTTTCTTGCTGTTATTCTCCTATACGCTGTTTCCCCATCAGCACTGCTGTGGGAGAACTGAAGTGAAGCTATTTGCATGGGTTGTACTGCAACAAGCAAAATTTGACTTATTAAGTTCAACATATTTCTGTTTGTTTGTGAACACAACACAAAGCAGAAAATTGGCAAAAGATGTAGCCCTGGTTGCCATATCTAAGAACAGCCCCGATGCTCGCTCAGGTGCACGCACTTCCAAAAGTTAACTGGTCCCCAGGCACCTGCCAGAATTTCAGAATTCCATCCAGTTTGGATGCTGGGATTTGGTGCTTTCCTTACTCACCCCCTCATTCCAGAGCTCACATACACTCTCCTTGCAAGCAGGCTCTTGAGTTATCCCGGTCCCATCTGTCTTTTCTATTAGAGTATAACATATTAAGGGCTCTGTGTGTGTATGTGTGTGTGTGTGTGTGTGTGTGTGTGTGTATGTCTAACAGTCTCTGACACCCCACTCTCATGCCCTGAAAGGGGCTCTGTAGTAGTAAGTGTGTAGTGTATTTCAATTATAGACAAAAACTCTTCTTTAATGCAAGCCCTTCAGAGCCACACTGGACTTTGAATTGCTTTGGCTTCTTATTTATTTGAGAGATGCAAATTTTATCATAGCATAAGATGTTTTTTTAAGTTTTCTGTAGTGCAGACATTCTGGTGGACAGATTCCCTATTTTGAATCATTTGAATAACAATTATTTACATTGTTAATTTGATATATTTAACTAGTTTAAGTGATATATTAAGGGATATATTTAAATTCAGATACAGCTTAATTTAAAGAAAATAGTTCATAAGTATCATTTACTTAAATTGTTATTTTTAAACCACCTCTGAATTTTTTTTTATAAAGCACATACCCCTTTAGATAGTTTTCACAAGCAACATCACTTTAGACAAAAAATTATCATACTCGAAAAATGAATAAACAGTTTCAGGATGAATTTCTTTATACTATGAGCATGGTTCCTAAATAAATGAAAATACCGAGTTTGTAGGTCTTCCTTTCAGTGGGCTTGCAATGGAAATGTTCCGACTCCTGTCTTCGCTATCTCTGCCAAGACTCTTTGAAATTCCTTCGGGTTTTCTCATTTCCAGCCCTTTGGCTGCTAACAACTCTCCCATGGCATCCTTGTATGGAATTGTGCCTTTGAGTGTGTGTTTGATAGGAGCATATGATAAACATTGGTTCACTGTCCTTATGTCAGAAAGAAAACATTAACAGAAACAAAATCAGGAAAAAACCCTTTACTGAACAGCTTAGTGTAAGTATATAGTTACTGGGAACTCTCAAAAATGCCTTTATTTATTTATTTATTTATTTATTTATTTATTTATTTATTTATTTATTTATTTATTTATTTATTTATGTTTGCTGACTTGCCTTAAAGCCTGGGTGGTAGGTTTGGAGTCACCACTCAGTCACTGAAGAAATTGACCACCCCTCAAAGAGAATAGGTCAGTTATCAGTGCCTAATTCATAGGTATGGCCTTAACCTTTACTGAAAGGGAAGGGAGGGAAATCTCAGAAATATATTAAGATTTTGAAAATGAAGTACTGACATTCTTAACTCAGTGGCTGTCATCTGGGAGTAGTATTGCCCCCTTAGGGGACACTTGGAAATTCACGAGGGTGTCTTTGCTGAGAATGGCTTAATTGAAGTTGCATCTGTTGGTTTGTATAGTTTTGTAGATACAATCCCCGAGATGTTTCTTTTATAATTTGTCAAGCCAGGGTTGACTCAGAGTTCTGCTGTTAAAGGTCACAGTAGGTACAGCTTAAAGGTCACAATCAGCACTACCTGTGAGACCTATAAAGATGACCCGAGTGAGTAAAAGGTAGGCCCTTGGTGAAGCGTGTGTCTCGGGAAGGCACCTGCCGTTCGGCTTCGCTCAGGTATCCTACGGTGACACAGATCTTTCTGCCCTTTCCACCCCCAGGGAAGCAAGCAATCTTAATTTCTTTCCTTAAATCTTCTCATTTTTTTATTATTGGCAACTGATCAATTTTTAGATTTAAATTTGGGCCAAATAAAGTGGGTATCTAGTCATTAATTCGGGATTCCTAATTCTATTTTAAGATAAGCCAAGGAAAAGACATTGAAAGGACCACATTTTAAAATTCTTTATCACCTGTTTTTGGCTACAGGTATTGTCTTATCCCAGAAAAGGACAATAGACTCCTTGCCCATGCTTCGTCTCTGCCCACATTCTCATTAGTACCTATGATGCTCTCAATTAGCGAACCCAGTCTGCAAAGTATTTTGTGAGGAGGTGGTTCCTATTTGGAAACATATAATAACTAAAGCTTCAGTAGAGTTGGCTGGTGATGTTGCCCGGTGGAGTGGATTAAGTGTGTCTCTGGTTTACAACCGGAGCCTGTCCCTGCTTTCTGCACTTAGAAATACTGGTGACTCCTGTCTGTCTCTCTAATCCAGGTTTGAGATCTCCGGACTCTAGATGAGCCTCAGGTAGTGACATCTTTTAGAGTGTTTTCA
>LNAC01000175.1:2547489-2604253 GCA_002007465.1 Ailurus styani | reverse complement strand
GCCACATCACGGTGATGCCACAACTTGCTCCCGAGGGCCCGGCCAACCCACTTTCACTCCTCAGCAGGAAATTGCTCAGGTGCCTGAGCTCCACTGGCCTCACTTCAAGAACAATTTAATTTTTTATGTCCTAATTGCTGGTGCCTGAACTTAAACGACCCATCCATTTGGATCTCCAGACAGCTTCTAATTCTTGTCCCCAAACTTCTCCTTATATTCTAAAACTGATAAAAACAAAAACAAAAACAAAAACCTGGACTTCAGCAAGTCTAGCTTATTGAGTGTCCCCTCAAGTAGGGACATATTGTCAGTATTGCAAGGTGAGGTCCAGGTTCTGTCACCCCATGGTCAGCCTGAAGTGTCCCTCTGCTGCCCACGGCTGATACCAGTTTGTTAGTGATTACTCCCAAGGGAAGCCTGCCAAGCACAGAGGTCCTGACAGTGTTTTAGCAAAGGGATACAACATAAATAAATGGTTCTTATTCTTTGTTCCTTTTTTATTTTTTCTTGATCAACACTGCTATAAAGAACAACAGGGACAACAAAATGTAACTGAAGTTATAAGTTGCTAACTGAAATGATAAATCATTATGTGAGGGGAGAAACCAACTATAGGAAGAATGTGGTTGATTAATGAACATCATTAACAAGTTCAGTTTCAAAGGTCAAAATTATAGATCTGATTATGTGCAGCGTGACACTCTTTATTGATGTTCAGGTCCCTTTCCTAGCACAGAGAGCTAAAGGATGTTACCAACAATTATTTTAACACCGTGTGTCCTATGACTTATAAAATTTTGAATTCTCAAAATATCTTTTAATTACTACCCTGACCAGAGCATTAGCTTTAGCATTTTTAGTTTAAATTGAGGGCACTCAGCAATCATTTCTCTTTCAGAAGTTACACTGCTAATTTTAGTGATAATATGTGAAGAACTACAATTAAACTAGAGATCTGAGCAAGTAACAAATCAAGTTAAGCTAAGGTAAATGAAATAACCATAATGAAGATCCACAAATTAAGAGAGAAACTAAGTAGAATATAGAAAAACAAACTAGATTTTTGAATTCTAAAATGTTGTTTGTTATGACTTCAGCCCACAGGGAAGGAAGTCTCTTCCTGAGTTAATTTTGTGATTTGGCAAACACAGTCTGCTACATTTATTTCTCTAGCAATATGCAGTCCTTTCTTGAGGTGTGCGAAATGGAAAATGTGCTAAACTGAGACCCAGAAATGCAGCCCTACTGTTTTCCCTTGTAAAAACATTGTTCTAGGTATATACCCAGAAGCAGACCCAACAGATGTACACCTGTATTCACAATAACCAAACAGGAGGACACAACCCAAGTGTCCACCAATGATTAACAGATAAACAAAACATGATATATACATGCAGTGGAATATTATTCACCCTTGAAAAGTGAGGAGATTCTGACACAGGCTACTACACAGGTGACCCTTGAGGCTATTTTGCTAAGCCAGTCACAGAAGGACAAATGCTGGACGATTCCACTTCTACAATTCCACTTTCCTGAGGTATCTAGAAGAGTCAGACGCATAGAGACTGAAAGTATAGGTGGTTGCCAGGGGCTGAGGGGAGGAAAAGGAGGAGTCATTGTTTCATGGGTGCAGAGTTTCAGTTTGGGAAGATGAAGAAGTTCTAGAGGTAGATGGGCTGTTGGTTCCCCAATGATATGAGCGCACGTGGTGCCGCTGAACAGTACACTTTAAAATAGATAGGTTAAGTTAGAAAATGTTGTGTTATATGGGTTCTCCCACAGTAAACAATGTTTTACTGCTGGTGGACAGAATGATGTTGAGGCAGCTCGTGAACTCAGCATTGCCCTCACCATTTTAAAAATATTTTTTATATTTTTTAAAGATTTTATTTATTTATTTGACACAGAGAGAGAGGGAAAGAAAGAGAGAGAGTGAGAGAGAGAGAACACAGGGAGAGTGGGAGAGGGAGAAGCAGGTTCCCCACCAAGTAGGGAGCCAGACGTGGGGCTCGATCCCAGGACCCTGGGATCATGACCTGAGCCAAAGGCAGACACTTAAGGATTGAGCTACCCAGGCGCCCTCTCCCCTTTTTTTTAAAAGATTTTATTTATTTATTTGACAGAGAGAGAGAGAGAGAGAGAGAGCGCCCTCACCATTCTAATCAACGCTCAGCATCTGAGCCAGCCCAGCCAACAGTATTGCACGCGGGGCTTATAACGGAGGATCAACCCTGTGGGCTGCAGGCCTGGGCTATCCCGGACCATTTCTTTGTGCAGCTCACAGCAAGGGAACGTGGATGCTGTTGACGTGTGTTTGCCTGACTGGGAGGGCCACAGGCATATATTCGGCCACATGCCACGCGTGCAGCCAGAAGTATCCCAGCATTTTTACTGACCGTGGTGGCAGTGAGAAAACCACCCTGTGCCTCTGAAAAGTAGCTCCTGAAATGTTCCCAGAATACCCCTGAAGCAAGGCAGGACGGCCATCCACCTGGAACCAGCCGGGACACATGGGCCCCCATCACTGGTGACACACTGAGTATTTTTTTCGTAAGGGAAGACAATAGCGTGTCCTCCTGCACTGTCTTTAGACAGCACAGAGTGAACCCAGGTGGTGCCAGGCCAGTGGCTTACACGAACGTCAGGTGTTTTATTTTCTCTACTAGTAATGGTGACTGTGGCGGAGAGCATCTACAAACAGAATGTGAATGTGCCCCGCATTCTAGAAGCTAACAGTGCTTCAGATAGGATCCACATTACTCCCCACACACAGGCCTCAGAGTCTGCGTAATTTCCGTTTTATGGGTTTTATTTAAAACAATAAAATAAATTCAGTATATGCTGCTTAAATCGTATGGCTCAGGTTCCTCTTGGTTGAATAAGGCTTCAATTAGTGGATCCTGAATTATTCTCTTGTTTGACTGTTCCTA
Source organism: Ailurus styani (assembly GCA_002007465.1). NCBI lineage: Eukaryota > Metazoa > Chordata > Mammalia > Carnivora > Ailuridae > Ailurus > Ailurus styani. Next base: position 2,601,323 of record LNAC01000175.1, on the reverse strand, counting down.
AGCAGCCTTTCTGCTTAGGAATCTGAGCAGAAATGCTCAAATGACTCTGAGTTGACTGGAGATTCTCCGAGGGCAGGAACTACGGCTTAATTATCTGCTATTTCTAACTCGGACTACGTAGCTGTTTGCAGATCATTGAGTAAACAAGTAATCAGCAGGTCATACAGTATGTGAGCCCCCTAGTGCTCTTCCTACATCATGGCCCATCCCCCGCAGCTTTTAAAAGGTGCTTGGCTGACTCCACACTTTTGCTTCCTGTCCTTACTGAGGGAAGGGGCAAGGCCTATTCTTGCTTCCCACTCTCTTCTTCTGGCAAAACTCCTTTCCCTGAACTCCTTTTAATAACTGGAGTCACCACAAAGAAGACAGAGCCCTATCCATGGGATTTTCCTCAACTGTCTTGTTTGAGGCACTATATGTTTGTGTATATGAGATGTGGCATCTCTAAGAAACTTCTTACAGAGTCCATCTTCCCTGGAAACAAGTTTATTAACCAAAAGAGATGATAGTGACCCCAAAAAGGATAAAAACAATTTTCCTTCAAATATGTAAATTGTTATGAACGCATCCGTGAGTGAACATGAGTTGACTCTCCTAAATAATCAGTCCATTTGTATTACTTGTTACTTATGTAATAATAATGGTAACAGTGACGATAACGATTATTAGCCAGTAAGTGTTAAGCATTTGCCTCATACTGGGCACCACTTCTGAGTTAGTGTTGAGCATTAGCCCATGAGGCCTATAACAGCTCTATGACAGAGGGACTGTGACCCTATTTTTATAGTCCAGGAAGCTGACACAGAGAAAAGTAAGCTGTTTAAGGTGGTAGGGTCAGTAAGTAATAGAACCAAGAGGGAAACCAGGCCACCTATCTCCAGAGCTGCCATTCCAAACCGTCATGGCTCTTTAGTTGAGATGCAGTAGAAATAGAAAAAGACAGACCCAGCACCTCCCCCCTGAGCTGGAAAGAAGCCACAGGAAAATCTCGTGACCTCTCTTGTACCAGTATTTCTCACCTCACACATTTTGCGAAAGAAGAAAATCATACCCCGTGTGGAAGAGGAGGCCTGCAGAGCCAGGCGGACAGCCTCTAAGCTGCTCACGGACCTCGGCTCTTCTCAGGGAAGGTTGGGAAGCAGAGAGGGGACCACGTACCTCGGGCTCCTTTAGAAGCCTTGGATGCAGCAAGCATCTCGGCAGGCTTGAAATACACAGCAAATGAGGGGCCCGTCTTCATGTGTAACTGATTTCCACGCCCCGCGGTCCACACATCGTCAAAATCCAAGGTGATGTGGCAGCCTCCTCACCCATAGGCAGTGACTGCTGGGTATGGAGATCCTATCCTGATGCTTCCCCCCTCTTCTAGCCTTCGTGCCATGAAGCCTGTGCCTCCAGCAAACAAGGCCTGTTTTTGCTGTGTGTACACTGCACTATCCAAGAGAGCCAGGCTCGCCACTTCTCAGCATAACCCTGATCAGCGGGGCTCACCGTTAGGACTCAGAAGTCCACAATTAATCCCGTTTCCAAACCACAGAAAAGACTGGAACTTGAAACTCCAGTTGTGTCCTTGTTGCCTTTTACATGCTGACCTGGTAGGTTCTAAGAGCTGCCAGCCTGTGGATAGAAGGTACTCCAGCTCTGTGTTTCATGAGGAGGAGGACTCCCTTGCTTGTGTTGCTAGAGGCACCCGAGACAAGAAGTTTAGTGTCCTGGATGAGAAGACACCACCAGACAGTCTGAGGTTTGAACTGTAGCAAGCCAGATACGGGTGCTCCGCACAGGTTTGCGGACCCTTCCTTCACTAACATGCAAGGCTGCGTGTGTGTGGTTCTCCTACATGGAAAGTTGCTTGAGATGAATGTGATACAGCAGCTCTTCTTTTTTTTCTTTTTGTCTTTGCTGACATAGTGTGGCATCTGACACTGAGATAAATACACCTTCCAATGATGTAGGGAAATGGGATGTTAAGTTTTGGAGGTGATTTATGCCTTGCGATTTTGGCTGGCATTGGGGTGCTAAACTGATTTTCCTTCCGGCTCTGTGCCCTTCCTTGTTTATTCCCAGTTGTAAATACTCCCATCTGTATTATCTTCTGCTGGGCAGGACACGGTCTTGGGTTCCCAGCTCTGGACAGTACTGCGTATGTTTCTAGCACTCAGTTAAAAGTATTTACTGGCATCTGTATGCTTTTTTTTTTCACCTATTTCAACATTTATATTATAGTATTTATCATCTGAAAGGTATTTCCTGAGAGCTATTAAGTATTTTTAAATGAGTTTGATGAGGACATATTTTCATCTTTGATCACATCTAAATCTCAATTTTATGCCAAACTGTTTGGTTTTCACATTAAACGTGGCAGCTCCAGACTGCTTTATGGCCAAGACTAAGTAATAGGAAACTATGGTAAGGTCTTCATGACATCTTTTATAATTTTTACGAAATATACTTTGAATTCTTATGCAATATACTTTTGAATAGTACTTCAAAGTACTATTTTAAATTAAACAGCAAAAATAAATGTGTAGACTACATTTAGAGTGTGTGGTACTCTTAGTTTCAATTATTTTTCCTTCTCTCTCTTGCAAATTTGCTAAATTTGGTAATTTGCAGACTGTTTCTTCTTCATTAGTGAGAAAAATAAGTTAGCTCCATATTCATTTTTCTTAAAATAACTATTTTCTAAAGTTCCCTTTATAAGTAGAATCAACACTCAATTATTTGTGTTAATGGAGGAGGGAAAAGATCCAGATAAAACAATGGTTAATCACAAATTGTTTATATAAGGGGAAAGTCCTGAATTTCATAGATCAAAGCTGATTTATGGACCACTTACCCCTCTCTTAGTAACACAAATCTACATAATGACAAATACGGTAGCGTTGGAATTCCCCGAAAGTAGGGCCTTCAGGCCGGGCACCCAGCGTCACCATAGTACAGGTCCCCTGTCACCACAGGTAGCTTCCAGACAGGGACATTTGCTTACCCATAATCCAGACTCACTGCACTCTCACACATGTAAACTCTGCCTAGACTCCGGGGAAGAAGTTAAATAAAATATATTGCATTCCTGTTTGAATTTGGAATTAAATTTCTCTATAAATATTGTATCAACCCCCTTAGAGATAGTTTCCTTTAAGAAAAATTCTAAGTCTATGGAAGGAAAAAAGACTAAAAAGGATAAATGTCATTGACATATCACAGTGAGAAACACAAGAGACAAGAGTCCCATTTTCCCCTACCATTTTATGTTCATTATTTTCTCTCCCTTCCCCAGAAAAATTAATTTAGAAAGTCCTCCTGCAGTCTATGACAGACACATGTTAGCAGTGGCTGCCCCAAAAGTCACATTTGCAAAAATACGGTGGCGAAGAAGGCAATTATCGCTTATCAAATTAATAGGACAAAAACTTTTCGTTTGTTGAGGGGGTGAGGGAAGGGAGTGGAACATAGTGGATTTATTTAAAACTACTTCCTTCACTGCTGAATGTATTCTCTGAACGCTTCGTGAAGTGTATCTTCATCCAACTTTCCCAAAGAAAAGAAGTTTAGACATAGAAGCAACATTAGCAACAACAGAGAAAAAAATCTTAACTGTCTCATCTATGGCTATCATGAAATTCCATATAATTTCTAGGATTGGTAAGAATTTCACCCAGGGCAGGAATCTAGTATGGTACATAACATGCACTTTTGTTTACCCTTGAGGAATGGTACGAATTGGTTGTAAATGTATCTTTTTTTTTCCTGCAAAGCTTATATATTCACATAGGCTGAATGGATACTAATTCCCTGAGATGTGATTTTTTTTTCTTTTAATGTTGGGTCCATTTTTTTGTCTTCTGTGCTTATTCCTGAAACAACAGTGTAAGTAATTAGGAAACATGATTTAGTATGCAAGTATTCACTGTATATTGCTATCATTTGGAATGCATTTAATGCACAAGATTGTTCAAACTAAATGATGCATAGAATTTCAAGAGCTACAAGGAACCTTGGAGTTCATCTCTTCCTAACCTCTCATTTTATAGATGAAAAAACAGAAGCTCAGATAAGTTAAACGCTTTGGTGGGGGAAGGGGAAATCCACAGCTGTGAATCCTAATTTGCAATTTCTGCACAGATTGCTTTAATGTGACTTTTCTGGGGACTGCTTAACTGAATGATGTCAGCTATGCTAATTTCATGGCATGTCACTGACAATGCAGGGGCCACACAATTAATTTGAAAACGTCTCTATTTTTCTAGTGCAGCTAGGTGAGCTCCACTAAGCAAGAAGTCTTAATCTGTGACAGGCCCCAGATGCCTGGAGAAAGCGCTCAGGCCGGAAAAGGCTGAGCTGTGATTGATTGTTCTGCCAACCGCACAATTACAGTCAGTTACAGTGTCGGCTCCCTCAAACCAGCGTGCAGTAAATTGGTGCAGGAGCTAAACACTCCTGGTTCTTAAAGCTCCATTGTACTGTTTTCTCTGTACAACAAACATGTAACATTAAACTCACCAAAAAGATAGCGGCCCTCAAAATTACAGTATTGGCAGGTGGGGGGCTAAACCTAGTTTGTTTGGGGGCCTTAAAAGTCATAGACAGAGGTTTGCTTACTTTTGCATTCATTATCACAAATAGAAGTTCAGACTCTTGCAAGGCCCAGGGTAGGAGGAGAAACTCATTAAAGCAGAAATTTCCAGAAAGATTCCTGACGAGTCAATCTCTGAGCCAGTCCAGGCACTTGAACTGTGTGTGGTCCTGACATTTTTATTGTAACTGGGGTAGAAGACCTTCCTGTCCCTCCTGATAGCCATCAAAGGTGTCCACCCTTCTCGACTTTTCAAGTAGCAACAACATTTGAAGCTGGTGTGGACTGACCAATGATTGTCAAAACCAGTCCAGAATGAAGCCGTTCATCCAGACTGACTTCTAAGTCACATAACTAGCGGATGCCCTGCAGCAAAAATAAATTAGCTCTGAATTTTCTGTAGAGTGGAGTCTTCCATGGGGCCATTGTGTGAATGCTTTTCAGTCATTTTGCTCAAGGCAAAGAAAGAAGTGGGAGATCCTAGGGCTACAGGGGCCAAAACACTCACATTCCCAAGAAAAGAGTCTACATTGAATTCCTGGATAATTGAGGCAAAACAGAAACTGTTCATTCTAGACCTAAATAACCTTTGCTTGCTAAAAACTTTTTTTTTTAAGTTTCAGTGTTTACTGTCTGAGGGAGGCTTATGAAGGCTCTGCTTGCTGAATCTAGAATGTGCAGAGTCCACGGCTATAAATGTCTTCACAGCAAATGGGCTGTGTGGCGGGCCACGACCGCAGCCTGCTAGGTAATTTATGTTGCTTAGGGACTGTACTTTTCTAATAGATTGAACTGTTAGTTTTCAGGAGGATTTAATGAAATATTGAACCAGATGCCACCAGTCTGCCATGGATGTGGGACTATGAGAAATGAGGAAATGTTGCTTGGTAAACAGCTCGGACCTCTGTGAGGGGGGAACACGTTGGGGCCTCCATGAAAGTGAGTCACAGGCAAGAGGAAACATGGCAGACTTCGTATAAATGTGTCTGCATCCATAGGCCTGTGCTCACTTAGATTAATAGGAGGTTGTGTCTAGCCCAGCGCCCTTTTGATTTTCCAGAAAAATCATCTGAGTCTGGAGGTAGGGACTAGGGGCTGAGGTTTTTCTGGGTCATTACTGTTGGCCAGTGTTAATCCTCTGACTAGCCCTATAATTCCACTGGATAGGCTTTTGCCGTATTCCTGTTTTCAACAATATTATCAGATAATTGGCATCAGGGTTGAACTAGCACAGTTTTGCAAAGAAAACAGTCCCCTCAGAATGAAATTCCTACATGCCATTTTGAGAGCCCTGACAATTAGACTCCTTCTTAACACTTTAGAAGTCTTCTCCCCCCTTTTTTTATTACCAAATGTCAGGACAAGAGGTTGTTTCTCAAACTAAAAAAAAATCTTCAACTTGTGAGTTCATGTTTTGATTTTTCTCATTAGGAAAGACAAGTATTGTTAGATTTTTTCCCCTCTTCTCTATAAGCAATTACTTCAACTTCCAACACTTTCTTCAGCATCGTCTCGCTTATTTTGCTTGAGATTTAAAAAGTTGGTATTTTAAAAGGTATCTCTAGTTGTCCTGTTTTGTTTATTTTTTTAATTCTTTTTCTAGAAAACAAATACCAGTTTCAGGTGTACAACATGGTGATGTGGCATTGATGAACCTTACAAGTGCTTGTCGTGATAAGTGTCCTTACCATCTGTCATCATACAAAGTTATTACAAAATTCTTGACTATATTCCGTGTGCTGTGCTTTTCATCCCCATAACTTAGGTATTTTACAACTGAAAGACTGTACCTCTTGATCCCCTTTGCTACTAAGACAACCTTGTAGTTGTCCTGTTTTGCAGAGCTTTCTTATTTCTGCATGGCCCATCCTGACCAGTGCCTAAGAGCGCACGGCCAAGGGCCACATGTGATAAGAACGGTCCTGGCATAGTTCTGTGTTAAATGTGCAAATTTACTTGCCAATTAAAACAAAATTTGTCGGTTTAAAGGTGAATAGTCAAGTCCATAAAGATTCTTGTCCGTGGGGACATTCTCTTTCGGAATAACTGAATGTCCAGTGTAACCTGGCTTAACTTTTAACAGTGTGAAATTGAAAGTCATCAGCTTCCTCTAAATACTTTTGGGTAAGAGTGGATGACATCATTGGAAATCTTGTTTATGTAATTCTGTCTGGTCCCAGGCCAATCCTTCGTAGCTGATCCTAGAAAAGAGGCTGAAAGTGAAAGGAAAGATGATATCTCTTTATGTCAAGTTAAAACCACAATTACTGTCCATATTTATTTGTACCCATTTTATAGGACAAAGTTTTCTTGCATATCATTCAGGGGAATCCTAGTGGATACAAACTGTTAAGCTGCTTCTGAAAATGATTAAACTCATCCTGGTTTGGAAGAACAGGCATTGAGCTGTGTCCAGGAGCCTCGATTTTAGCCCCAGTAGGGACCCTGAGTCACCCATGACCTCTGGCAATGCGTAGGACCTCTTTGGGCCTCTCTGTTCAATCCAGTCAAGAACTGCAGATAATGCTCTGGTTCCTTAGCACTACTGATTCTAACATTCTAACCATCTCTGATCTTCACAACAAAGAAATAGATTCAATAAATGAAAACACAGGTAGCTCTTATGAGAACTCTAGTCCAATTATTTGATTTACTCATTTCTGTGACACTCGCTCCAGTGTGCCAGATCTGTAGCCTCAAATGAATACGGGAACTCATTTCCTGTTTTATACAGTCCGCATTTTGGCTACAAATAAAGTTTGGAACTTATTAATTGTACTCTCCTGTGCACCTGCTCTTGCCCTCAGCTACTCCTTTTAGAGAAGTAAAGATTTATTGTCATTCCAGCATCACGCACATCACATCACTGGCTTAAGGGAAAATAGAATTTATAAACAAAGATCGATTAATACATTTTCAGATATTTCCCCTCCTGTCACTCAGTTTTATATGATGGATAAGGATAGCCTATGGGAGCAGAAGGGAAATTTCAAGAGAATCTCATTCCGTAGCTCCGATTTTGCTGGTATTGTGTGGCCATCCTACAAGGAAGCACCTTTGGTATGGCAACAGTTAGTCTTGAATGGGGCCCAGATGGACTCACCTGACCCTGTCATTAATTGTCCCAGAGCTTGATGATACATTAAACAAAGCCCTGTGTATATGTATGTACATGTGTGTATGTATACACACAAGCACACATACTTTTTTCTCAATTTATGATATACTCGTCCTTCTTAATAAGGGATTATGCTCAGTCCGGGGTTTACAAGTGGTAGAATGACATGCTGATGCATTCAGGGAATAGCTGAGTGTGTGCTTCTTCAAAATACTAAGCAGGGGTCATGGGAACAACACATATCAGACTAACCCAAGAACCACAAGAGCATTATAGTCTAGTAGAAAACAGAAGCCATGCAGATAAACTCAGTATTAGGTTGAAAATGATAAAACACCATAGAATATGTGAATAAAGTCTCTGCAAATTCAGAAGGAAAACTTCCTTTCGGGTGGCGGAATTATGAAAACTTTAAGGAGAAAGTGGCAATTAGGTTGAAATTTTCAAACACAAAAAATGTTAAACAGTATGTGTTAGAGTAAATATTATCCTTATTAATAATTATCATTTTCGTAGTGTTTCAAAGCCCTTGCTATAACAGAGCACACCTGGCTTGCTCATTTCATGTCAGTATGTGGGCAGAGTGATTGAAACAGGTCAGGGGAGAAGAAAACTGCTTTCCATCAGGGGACATTGGTCCATTTACAAACAAGCAAAATGAGTGTGTTTGGGGAATTGAACTTAAAGATCAAAGCAAAGACAGGCGGGTTGGGGTTCACGACATAAGAATGACACAATTAATTTGATGAAAGTAGTTATCCACCTAACAGTAGAAGTATAATTCCCGCAGAGCATCGAAAACTCTTCAGTGCAGAAATAGTAAGGCAGTAAGAGAAGGGGGGAAATACACAGGGAGAAAGTGCTATTTGCTGTCCCTTTTTAAAATAAAAAAATGAATTGCTCCATGAGTAAGAATGAGCGCACTCTCTCATTAAAAATAGGTTTGTCTTATGATTGCCTGTTACTATTTGAATCATAACTTCCAACTGCTGCTTTCATTCAAAAGAAGCCATTAAACTCGCATACTTCGTGAATGTGCCCAGTGTGTGAAAGCTTTAATTAAATCTACAAGGAGAGCTTAAAAGAACAAGAATCAAATTAATTGCAACATGGGCCACGCATTTGTTTCTCTGACAGTCCCCGTGCTTTGGAGAGAACGCAATCTGGGTGCCTTTATCTGAATTAGTAAACTCAATATCACTTTCCATTAGCATTGGCCACCCGATGCCATGCATCTTCTCCCTGACACTGTTTACATGTTCATGCCCGCACAAATAGAGTTTGTTCTGACTGGTTTGCTATAGGATTCCAAAGCAGTAAATCCAGGAGGTGGAATAAGTGGCCTTCTGCTTTCTGCATCACTGGCTTTTGTGAGTTCCTCTCTAGATTGAGCTTCATAATTAGACTGCAGAGTAATTAAGGAAGATTCAGCACATGCAAATAGGGCAAAAGGATTTGCTGCTAATTATGGTTGTTATAACATCATCAAGAAAAATTAATTTGTAATATTATTCTCTGGCTTTTCGGTGACCTAAAATCTAAAGTAAGGAAGTGATGTTCTGTGCTCGAGAAGGATTTCTACAACTGGAGTTAATAAATATTTGTCCCATGAGGCAATTAGATGTAAAAGCATATATTGAAATTTTAGGCCACCCCCCCACAAAAGAAAGACTCCAGAATTCCTAAATAAAAAGTCAATGTGTAATTACTTTGTTTTTATTTTTGTTTTGGTTTTGGAAGATGCTGTTTTGTACTGTGCCAATATTACAGTATGATCACACTAGAAGTCTGTAACTACCCCCTTCCCGTACCAACATGCGACATTTGCAATTGGGAGTTTAATTAGACAGTGTATAATTTTCTTGTTTTAAGGTCTTCACCTATTAATACCTTAGGCCAAATATTTATAGCCAGTGAACTGTGACTGGTTATATTCGGCTTCTGTGAAGGAAATAGCCCTAAGCAAGGTGGCCTGGTTTAGAATGCTGAGTCAAACTGGTATCTCAAGGTAATTTTTTGGTTGCACAGAGTTTGTAAGTAGAAGTGCAGGGATTTCCACTTGGAAACATTGCATATTTTAGTGTGGATTGTTTCACAGGCAGAGAATTACATTTTCTCACTGAAAAGGTAAAGCAAATTTATTTGTGAGCTGCCTGCCCTTGCCGTTACATGTTTTCTTCTTTGCTTCTCATTTCTGGAATGCCAAAGACTAAAAAAAAGACAAGCATGTGTTATTCCTATGACTGAGAAGTGGGGAGGGCAGGGCACAGCATTTTCAAGAGTTTGGAGTTTTGCATATTTATTAAGGGAGGCAATATTCACAAAGTATTAAAAATTAAAGATTTAGTCCATCCAGGGTCAAATCGGGAAATTTAAAAATTTATGAGCTTATATTGTTAATAGTTTCCTAAGGGCAAATTCATCCTGTATTTTGAGCGATTAATGAATTGCTTGTTGTATGGCAGCATAATAGAAAGAAAGAGTGCAGTTAGACATAATCTAGAAGTTCTTTTTGGAAACAAGCTAACAAGGGAGGCTGTGTAATCTCTATCCATTGCAACCTCTAAAAATAGGTTGGATAACCATCTGTCTTGAGAGATTTCAGAGTGATATGCCTGGAGGCAGGGAGTTAGATCTGGAGACTTCTTAAGTCCCTTCCATTATGTAATTCCCATAATTATTTGTGCAAATATAAATACAGACAACATGATTTTCTTTATTCCAGTTGTCACTGTGTGAAAAAAAGAATCTCAAAAAAAAATCTCAAAAAATTCCGTTATAGAATGTTGCTGTCAATTACTAAGCTTAACCCAATAATAATAAAGGAAACTAAAGTGCACATCATCACCAACAGGATGGTAATTTGTGATGTCTTTTGAACTTCCAAATGACTGTTGCATCAAGAGCTGAGAGAAAGGTCACGCGAAGATTAGCTTCAGACATATCCCGTTGTTACTCAAGAAGGATTTTGCTCTGATTAGCAAAATACCAACGGCCAGTCAGGGGAAAAAAGATCAAGGCCAGTAACCTTCTGAAAGGGAAGTCAACCTCTGTAATAAACAATGGCTGCCGTCATCTCTCAGCACTACAGATCCACACAGAATTGATTAATAATATCCTGCATCATGGCTTGAAAGCCTCGTGAGGGCTTCAGTTCAAATTACTTGTGGATCAGATTGATTTTTTCTTTCAGATTTTTCATCTTTTCTTTCTACCTTTTCTCCTTTCTGCCCTTTCTCTGTAGGTACACTGATTTTTTCATTATTTTTTACTTCTTTTTATATTTTTCTATCAACTCCATATTCTGAGGGCGTGTATTTTCTTTTTACTCATTCAAATATGGATGGCCTTGGGGAACAAGCAAAATTATTTTAAGTTGGTTTTTTTTTACCTTTTTTAAAAGCATAAAAAGCTTTCTTAGACATTGTATACTTTCTCAGCCCATCATCCACTCAGCAAAATAAGCAGTTTCTTTAGCATGTCGTCACAAAGTTTTCCATGCCTCTTGACTTATTTATTCATTCAACAAACTGAGAGCCCATTACCTTCCCAGACACTAGACGTTGAAAATATAGCAGTGAGCAAAATAAACAGAAATCTAAACCTCTCTGGAGATTCAAAAATTACCTCAGAAATTTTACAGTAATAAGCAATAATCAGGGAAGGAAGAGGAAGAGTCAGGAGTACTTTTGCCTTTCTCCATGTGTACCCCAGTGTTCTTCATTGTAGTTGATGTTGGTTAAGTGACCACAGTCTCCTAAGATCAGCCCATAGGAGACACGGGAGTGACCAGAGGAGAAGATACCTCAGAGCTTCTGCAGGACTGGGAAGGAACACAGACGAAGGTGGGGATGGGGAAGCGTGAGGAGCAGGCATCCTCTCGCAGAGCTCCGCCCCCCCAACCCTTGGGCCTGTTGCAAGAAGGCAGAGGTCTCTGTGGATGGGTGCGTAGGAGCAGTGTGACCGGGAGCTGATCTGTGTCTCACTGGAAGATGTGGGGGCCTTGCAGAGGGTCGGAGCAGGTGTCCTTGCCAAGTGCGCCAAAGCCTGGACTGAAGCGCAGAAAGGCAGTGAGGCCGGACTGGACTGAGTGGAGAAGGCAAACGACCTCGTGCAAGAAAGGTGACTGCCTTGGGCAGCTGCGATTCTGCCCGAGTACATTATTTTCTGCTGCTTGTGCATCTCAGGAAAGTAAAATTGCATTAGGAAACCTCTCCATCGGCCACTTCCCATGACCTTCGGTGGATAAGAAAAACCCAGGGCCCCTGAGGAAAGGTGAACCTGGCTCAGGTTACTAGTTCGGGACCCACTTTCCTTCATCGATGCTGGCAACGTTGCAAAGATAGCTCTTGTTGCCGGGCATCCTAAAAGTAGTTCAGCCTGTTAATATGTCTTAAAAGAGAAAAAACTGTAAATCAAAGGGAGCTTGTTCACTTAAAATGTTTTGATTCCATTTTAGAATGAAAATGAGCAGCATGAGTTTGTGGGCTTTCATTATACTGGGTGTCTGGCTCACCTTATGAGCTTCCTTTGATATTTTCAGTTCTTATTCTAATTTAATTATGTTTCCTGGGCCATGATTACATCATGAAAGGAAGTCCCTTAGACTTGTTCACTGTAGAGCAGAATTGAACAGGGATGTGGATGTATCTACAGTTGCTGAATATATTAAAGAATCACATTTATCTGATTTATTTTAAAGAGGTTTTCACCTCAAAGGCAGGGCTGAAGCTCTGAGATACAGTTTTAGCTAAACTGTAGTGTATTTTTAATTATTTTAAAGTTAAAGTGACCTGTTATGAATAATACACCAGTTATAGTATCCTTTTATCTTGAACTGCCTTGTTGCTAAATTTATTTCCAAATGAGAATCATCTAAGGGAACTTTTGGATACACAGATATCTAGCCCCTGTCTTACGTTGCCCCAATAGAGAATAAGCAGAGATCTTTATTTTTTAAAAAACACGACAGGTGATCCTGTTTGGAAACTGCTACACTACTCAAAAGCACATGCTAGAGGCATAAATTAACAGATTACAGGATAACATTGATAAAGCTAAGCCATGTCTAGTCTAAAATATTCAATCGTAGAAAAAAAATACCATGAAAATGGAGAAATAATCTAATATCTTCTCCCCTCCATCCGAGTTCAATGATCATTCCATCTTTTCATACATTGCCATGTCTGTGTGTCTGTGTGCATACATATGTGTGTCTGTCTGTCCAATATAGCTCATTTTTTCATGCAGTATGTCACAAACACCTTGCCACACCAAGAGTAAGTTATATTTAACAATTTCATCATCATCAGTGACCACTCTCATGTGTGGCCGTCAGAACTGTTCTCCGCGGACAGCTGTTACCTCCATTTACACATCAGTGACACTTGTCCACCCCCATGGGAACATTCTGTGGTCTTTTAGAATTCCCTGGAAAGTCATTCATTCATTCAGCATTTTTGGTGGCTTTAACAATAACAACAGCATGAGAAGTGGTGGTAAGGTAGTGATAGCAAACACTCCTATTAAATTACATGCTAGGCACTGTTCTAAACCCTTTATGTAATTAACTGGTTTAATCCTTACAACTCTATTTTTATTCCATTTTGCAGCTGCAAAAACTTAGGTACAAGCAGGTTAAATAGTTAAATGACTTTCCAAAATCACACAGTTGACAAACGACAGTCCTAGCATTTCAACTGAAGCCAGCCAACTCCAGAATAGCTGGTTAGCACCATATTACACTCAATGGGCCAGGCACAAAATAAGGTGAAATACACTGAAAGCCTAAGGCAGCCTCACACCTGCCTTCGTGGGCATCACACTATAGTTGAGAAGACAGGTACTAATAAAATTACTCACAAAATGACCATGCAAATGCTCTGGGACTGGGTTACCAGAAGGTGAGGTACGGGGTATTCTATCTACAGCCCCGTAACAGGGGTAGTGACTTAGCCTGGTCCAAGATGTCTTCCCTCCGGAAGAGACTCCAGGGAAATCTACAAGTTGAGAGGAGTTAATGAGATGAAGTCGAAGGTAGAGCATTCTAAGCAGTGCAAACCTCTGCCACGGGCCCCGTGTCAAGAGGGAACTTGGCAAGTCTGGGTAACTGGGAAGAGGCCAGGGCGAGAGAGGCTCCTCTTGAAGGGAGGCAGAGCTTGCCAGGTTAGGAGGCTGAGGAAGCAGGGTGGAACCAGACTGCAGGATGCCTTCTAGGTCAGGAGGTGGGTGGGGGAGGAAGAGTTTTCATCTCATCTGAAGAGGAAGAGAAACAAACCACTGTTGTGTTTTAAGCCAAAGCGTGATGCGAACAGATTTGTGTTTTCAAAGCTCTCTCTGGTGATGGTGTGGAGAGCCAATGGGAAGGGGGCCAGGCTGGCTTCGAGAGACCTGTAGGGAAGCAGTTGCAAGAGAAAACAGAAGCCTGCACCAGTTGGCAATGAGGAGAGGGAGAAGAGTGGACTGATTTAAGAGGTGAAATTAACAGGCCTTAGATAGACGGCAGCTCGGGCGAGGCGTTCGCGGAAAGAATGGCTGTGCTGTGAACCAGGCTGGCCAAGATAATGGCCACGAAGTCGAATGCCAGGCGTGGCGTCTGTGCCCACCTGCCGAGCGTGTGGACTTCAGGTCGGTTGTCACGAGAATCGCACACGTTTCTTTATGAGCTGCTTTACCCTTGAAGAACAGCTCTCCTGTGGCCATTGAATAATACATCATGCTTTATTCCATTTGCCTTTTGGAGATTTGTATGCAGATGGCAATTTCAGATGCTTATATTTAATATCCTATTTTTTCTGTTTCTTTCCAGCCATTCTTGAAAGCATGCAAGCTTTCCATCCCATGAGCTAAAAATATATTTAATTCCATAAACAGAAGAAACTATGTCTGAAAGTGTAGGTTTCTGAATCCAAAAAATAAATTAAACTAGCTAACATTAATTATTTCTCAGATATTGATGGAGAGGTAGAAAGGAAATGTTCAGCACAGGGTCTCATTTTTAAAAGGTAAAACAAAACAAAACAAGTCCAGAAGGCACGTAGTTACAGCATAAAGCTAGCCACGGTGGTGCATAAAATTTGAATACTGTGTAGTTAGAGGATGGTTCCTCCTGCGTTTTATACAAAGGATGCACACAGCTGGGATTTTTACAGTCCTTCATTATAACGGCAGCCAACATTTTTCTGCACACTCTAACACTGAACCAACTCATAATTTTGAAGCAAACTCTGTAGGAGATATTTAAGTGAATAATGCTGTTCCATAATGAAAAGAGTGCTTAATGTTTCCTGTGTATAACAGTCAGTGCATTACCATAATGTTAAAGAAAATGCCCATCTTCAGGATCTGTCCCAGGTCACCATCGTTGGCCTATATATTGTTTGCATTGAGCTCTTGAAAGACAATGACTGAAAAATGCTCTATCCATTGAAATTGGGTAAATGCAAATAACTTAACAATAAAGACCATTAAGCCTATGGTCTTCGCTGTGAAATTTCTCTTAGTTTCACTATAGCCAGTTTAATGGGCCAAATGTTTTTTTCTTAAAATGAAGGGATGTACATCAGAAACACCTGGTGAACTTTTTCTTTTTAAAACAGAGATTCAGACTGCACTCCAGACCTACTAAGAATCTCCAGAGATAATGGCACAAATGTGCTTAAAAATTTATAACATAAAAGAAGTTAACACCGCTCCCCATTAAAGGTATTGGATTGACAAGAGTAGTGGTCACAGTCAACGAATTTTTCAGAATATGCCTTTCTGAATATCCCTAGGTATAAATTATTTTGGTTGTATTCATTCAAAGATCTCAGAATTAAAAGGGAAATGAAGGAAGCATCTGGTCTTTTTTTAAAGAGATCAGCTCACATCGGGGCCATTGCTGGTCTTTCTCAGTGGTCAAGGCAAGGATAGTGTGATCCTGTTCTGCAACACAGCAGTGTGGACAGGATCACGTCCATGCAGTCCTCCTCAGGAAAGCTAAAGCATTGCTGCTAAGCCAGCCAATTTTCTTACTGGTCCCTTAGCCCCAAAAGAGACCCTGACAAAGCAGTGTTAGAACTGTCTCCATGTCTGAGATCAGCATCCTTCAGAGCGGGTATGTGAGGCCTTCATTTGTTCCTTGCTGGAAGTGGAGCAGAGGGAATGTAACCCGTTGCCTGAGCAGTGTGGAGGCTGCCACTGCCCTCAGGTCATCTCCTCAGCTGCCCTGACCCCAGAGTGACCAGGGACTTGCTCATCACCCAGACACTTGAAAGAATCATTTTCAAGATGCAGTGAGATGTTGTTAGCAAATTTCATTTATGGGCCTGTAAATTGGGTGTATTATAAACTGTTAGGAATATGTCTGTCCACCTTTATTTACAGTTGCTTTTTTACTTTTGATTATTTATTTAAAGATTACAACTAGTAATGCCATATTTGAAACACATAATCAGTCCCAGCCCCATAAGACTGGGTTTACCTTATCTCGTTCTGAAATGATAGCACAGGGACAGCCACTACCATACTTTTTCAAGTGTGTGTTCTAGACTTTTTTGCATTTCAAAAAGACAAAGGTGATGCAATGTGTCTAAGAAGCAGTAGCTAAATGTTACCTGAATCTCTTATATTTTAGTCTACCTTGTTTGAAAATAATGCATCCATGTTCTGCTTGTATGTAGTAATTCCATATAAAGGGCAGTTAATTTGCAGATAAATTAGACTTCCAGTACATAGATATCAAAGGTCAGAGGCAAAATGATTGCTTTATTGAGGGCAGATAGTTGTACTTCCAGAGAATATAGGTGGAAACATGTGGAAAAACTACTAAGTCATGGCAGATTTTTTCCTACATCTAGACTGAATTTCCTCTTAGTGAAAAAAAAATGTGTGCAGGGGGTTAGTGTCACATGGAACAGGTCATACCTTAACTCTCACAGGCTGGCATAGAAAAGACTAATTAATGTCTTATTAGGTGGGTACCTACTAAAAACATGATTAAGAAAGCAGGTGGGCCGCTGGAGAGGTCTGCACTTGCTGTGGAAGAACTTTCCATGGCGGCTGCAGGCTTGATGCGCGTGCCTGCTGTCACTCTGCCAGCCAGCCACAGTGGGTACTCTGAGTTCATGCACGGCCCTGGCTTGGTAGGATGCTCTTCGTGTCGGCCCTGTCACTTCGCACTGAACCAGGGTGACTGGAGGTTGACTTTAAGGTAGAGATTGATAGAACACAGGTTTGAGAACGTCTGAATGCATCTCCAGTATTTTTGCCTTAAGCATCTTTGCTACAAGCCTTTTTGCCACCAGCATTTTCACCACGTAACTAATTGGCCATCAGGCAATTTTTCTGTAAAAGATAAAATCATGTAAAATAAACAAGGGATGGTCATTGAAAAGGACATAATGAAATTTGAAAAATGAAGGACAAAATTAAAAACACTGTGCAAAAATGACAAAATATTTTAATACTGTCCATTTAACATAAATATAGATTCATGGCAGTCCTGAGCAAATACCTGATTTTATTTTATGGATTTTATCTAAGCATTTGTCTTCAAGGTCTCATTCTTAGTTTTTGGGTTTTTTTTAACATTTTTTCTTTAAATTCAATTAATTAACATATAATGTATTATTGGTTTCAGGGATACAGGTCTGTGATTCATCAGTCTTCTATAATACCCAGTGCTCATTACATCACATACCCTCCCCAGTGTCCATCACCCCAGCTACCCCATCCCTCCACACCCCTCCCCTGTAGCAATGCTCAGTTTGCTTCCTATGATTAAGAGTCTCTTGTGGTTTGTCTCCCTTTCTAGTTTCATTTTGTTTCATTTTTTCCTCTCTTCCCCTATGATCCTCTGACTTGTTTCTTCAATTCCACATATCAGTGACATCATATGATAATTGTCTTTCTCTGACTGACTTATTTCAGTTATCATAATACCCTCTAGTTCTATCCATATTGTTGCAAATGGCAAAATTTCATTTTTAATGGCTGCGTAATATTCGTGTGTGTGTGTGTGTGTGTGTGTGTGTGTGTGTGTGTGTGTGTGTACCACACCTTTATCCATTCATCTGTTGATGGGCATCTGGGCTCTTTCCATAGTTTGGCTATTGTGGACATTGCTGCTGTAAACATTGGGGTGCACATGCCCCTTCAGATCACTACTTCTGTATCTTTGGGGTAAATACCCAGTAGAGCAATTGCTTAGTCATAGGGTGGCTCTATTTTCAACTTTTTGAGAGACCTCCATACTGTTTTCCAGAGTGGCTGCACCAGTTTGCATTCCCACCAACAGTGTAGGAGGGTTTCCCTTTTTCTGCATCCTCGCCAACATTTGTCGTTTCCTAACGGTTTTGATTTTTATTTCCCTGATGCCGAGTGATGTTGAGCACTTTTTCATGTGTCTGTTGGCCATTTGGATGTCTTTTTCGCAGAAATGTCTGTTCATGTCTTCTGCCCATTTCTTGATTGGATTATTTGAGTGTTGAGTTTGATAAGTTCTTTATAGATTTTGGATACAGCCCTTTATCTGATACGTCATTTGCAAAGATCTTCTCCTGTTCTGTTTGTTGTCATTTGGTTTTGTCGACTATTTCCTTTGCTATGTGAAAGCTTTTAATCTTGATGAAGTCCCAATAGTTCATTTTTGCCTTTGGAGACAAAGCAAGAAGTTGTGGCTGAGGTCTCAGAGGTTGCTGCCTGTGTTGTCTGCTAGAATTTTGATGGATTCCTGTCTCACATTTAGGTCTTTCATCCATTTTGAGTCTATTTTTGTGTATGGTGTAAGGAAATGGTCCAGTTTCATTGTTCTGCATGTGGCTGTCCAATTTTCTCAATACCATTTTTTGAAGAGACTGTCTTTTTTCCATTGGGTGTTCTTTACTGTTTTGTCAAAGATTTGTTGACCATAGAGTTGAGAGCCCATTTCTGGGTTCTCTATTCTGTCCCATTGATCTATGTCCCATTGATCTATCTGTTTTTGTGCCAGTACCATACTGTCTTAATGATTACAGCTTCGTAATAGATCTTGAAGTCCAGAACTGTGATGCCACCAGTTTTGATTTTCTTTCATTCTTAGTACTGTGCAGTTCATTTGGGGGTTTTTTGCTGGTTGATCCATCTCTTCATTCACCATTGCACTTCTTTTCTAACTAAAATTTCTTCCTTCCTTAAAAGGGACACCAGTTTCCAAATACTAGGGTGTGTATTTATGACTAAGTTACACTGCAGAAGCCTTCTACATTGTTTGTTCTTGGCATATCGTCACATGTCCCTTGATAGACATTCCAAAGCTCTGTGGGAAACATGGGTTCAGAAGTGTGTGCCACAGTATAGACCATCACAACAGCTGTTTCTATAATAGAAAAATGGGTGTAGTACAACAAGAGTGAAATGAAACCAAACTGTCGACAAGTTGATGAAACCAGCATACTCTCAGGCCAAACTGTCAACCAGTTATTTTTTTATCTTTATGGCAAATTTGCCTTAAGGCCAATTAGTTGCACAGCAGCAATGCTTGTAGCAAAGATGCTCATGGTGCTTCTGAATGGCCCATCTTATTGAAAAGCTGTGAGAAACTATGGTACACATACTGCAGTACTACACAGCTATCAAAGCAATGGAAAACCATGTCTCTGAACAGAAGTACCATGGAATGATTTCCAGAGAAGGAGAAACAGAAGAAAATCTCATCTTTATAGAAGGATGCCAGGGAATAAATGAGGAAGGGATGGTAGTGTTGGAAAGCCACCATTTTGAAAAGGTCAGTGAAATATAAGGCTCAAGTGATTGTATATGGAGTGATACCTTCTGAGTAAGAAAGGGGAGTAAGTAAATATATGTGTACACTTATCTGTTAGCACAACACACGCACATTATTTTTACAGAGAGAATCTGAAAAGGAGAAGCCCAAAACACCTGGTAATGGCTACCTGTGTGACTAGGTGAATGGCAGTGGGGTGGAGGGTATAAAAGATAGTGATCAAGAGACTTTTATGAATATAATTTCATACAGTTTTGATTTTTGAATCATGTAAATGTTTTGCGTATTCCAAAAAAATAAATTAATTAAAAATATGAAGCAAGCTAGCCCCGAGACTGAATGCAGATAGAAACAAATTACTAATTTTACCACCCAGAGGAAAAAAATGAATTCAAGTAAGTTTGAACACAACCCTGACTATATATTCTTAGCAGTATATAGATTAAGAATGAAAAGATCTAAAAGAAAATCTTACACTTTTTTAGTAGATTTATTTTTTGTAATAATACTGGTATTGTTACTCTAAAATTTTCTATATGCGGTAGGTTAAAACAAAGAAGCCAATATATGAATATAATTAGGATCAAAGTTTTCACTGCAAGAGAAAAGACTCAAATACTTAAAAAGAAAAGAAAATCTGTGTAATGTTAAATTTGAGTTGGAAATATTATGATGTCATAATTTCAATATATAATATATAATACATATAACAACATATTCTAAGTTCTTTTCAATCAAATGAGCTAGACACTATGAAAACTCCAGTTGCAATGGACATCCCTAACACCAAGATCTTGATTTCTAAATGCTATTCCCCAATAAAAAAAAAACTAAGGTTTCTTGGAGAAATGACTACTTCCAGGTCTAGGTCAGGGAAAAATCAGCATGTTATGCCAGAAAGCAAGGTTATATTCAATAGGTAATGGGATGATTTTAAAAAGACACTAGAGCCAGGTTGAAAGGACTGCCACTGGCCAAATTTGGGACAGTCTGAGCATCCAAAAAATGATGGCAGTAATTGGTTATAACACTTTGAATGTTTTATAATTCATGCATCTTTGGTAAACTCTTATACACCAAAATAATTACAAAGGAATAAGGAGAAGGGTACAAGGGAAGTCTTTCTTTACAGACAAATACCACTGAGTAAATGTAGAAGTGAGAGATTACCTTCTGCAAAACCCAATATGAGAATTGATGAAGATGAGAACCATCGGTTCTTGTTAAAGAGACTAGGGGAGAAGGAGTCTGGGAGTCAGAATAGTCACACAATCTTAAATTGTCACCCTGCAGATTATCTTACCATGAGGGGCAACTGAGGCTCTACAGTGGAAAGATCTGGTAGTCACTGCCTCACTCATCAAATTGAGCAAAGCCAGTAGTGGTGCATCACCACTTGTGCCTGCTTATGTGATGCAATTAGAAGGGTTCAGATTCACCTGTGTGGCACTTAGGACATAAATGTTTAACCTGGAAACAGTTGGAAATATTTCTCTAGAAGGTGAGACATTCTGCAAAATAACTCTCCTGGACTCCAAAAATTCAGTGTTGTTTAAAAGAAAAAAAAGAAGGTGGAATGTTCTAGATTATTTTTTTCAAAGATTTTATTTATTTATTTGACAGAGAGAGAGATCACAAGTAGGCAGAGAGGCAGGCAGAGGGAGAGGGGGAAGCATGCTCCCTGCTGAGCAGAGAGCCCGATGTGGGGCTTTATCCCTGGACCCTGAGATCATGACCTGAGCCGAAGGCAGAGGCTTAACCCACTGAGCCACCCAGGCGCCCCTGGACTGTTCTAGATTAAAGGAGACTAAAGAGGCATAACAAAAACCAGTGTTTGAACCTGGATGCAGGGTTTTCCTAAAAAGGCATTGGGGGGATATTGAACGGATACAGACTGCGTGTTAAATGGCATTATTAGAATCATTATTTTTCTCAGTTGTGATAATAGAATTGTGGCTACATAGGAGACGCATGCTGGGGTGGTATTTAGGGACAGAAGTAAGATCCCAAACTATCAAATGCTTCTGGAGAAAAACACATATAAGATGTAGATATACACAGATACTGGAAAAGAGAGCGAGAGAAAGCAAATGCTTACAAGCACTGGATTGGGGGGAAGAATAGTCAGATGTCTATTGTACTATTCTTTTGCCTTTACTGCAGGCTTGAGAATTTTTAAGATAAAAAGTTGTGGGGGAAGAAAACCATTGAGTAATACAGTGATACAGCTGCATTTTCTCTTCTAGATGCTTATAAATTGATTTCATGTTCTTTATATTCTTCTTTCCAGTTTTATGCTTTCTAGTATAAGAATGAAGTCAACAAAATGTGTGTACCTCCCAAACCCCTTTAAAAAATATGACCAGATGACAGGACAAGGGTTTCCTTCCCCCAGAGTGCTATGGGCAGACGTAATGAGCATAAGCAGCCCCCTCCCTGCCCCGACCCTGCGACCCGTGGCCAGCTGCCCTCCCCAGCACGTCTTCTTGTGCCGACTCAGGGTGCTTTTGTCATCGGGGCCTAGCATGTGGAGAGCAGGGAACAGAGAGCAGCAGTGGACAGCTGGCAGCTTCGGCTTTAATTAAGATGCTGAAGGGTGGGGCGGGACCCACGGCTTCTGGGGTTAGGAACCAGGGCTGCACACCAAGGGGCAGAGGGAGGGTCCTGCACTGATCGTCTTCTAAACTCAGTGGCCGTAGGGGTGGGGCCCTCAGACTGTGGCCCACTCTCTGTATCTTGGCCTGCCTTTCAAAAGTGCTGTGGGTGTTTTAAGTTGTTGCAGACACACCAGGTCTTAATTTTTGAATTCTCAGGGGTGCCATACTAAGAAGGCACAAGATCACGGCAATCTGGTACAACTGGTTTGTACTGACACTGAGTATCTTCTCTTCGGGACACTCTGTAATGTCACACGCCCACAAAAGTCCTCCTCATTAAAAAAGGCCATTTGTGAAACCAAGCAACACCTTTGAGGTCCAGCCATTCGACCTACCAACATTTCCCCCTTATTTTACGTGTCTAAGCACCATAGTTGAAAATATGTTTAGAATACCCTATTCAGCCCTAAAACATCTGTGCCCTCTCCTTTTCCTGGTCTTTCTGTCCTTGTCCCCATCACCTGCTCTGACACTTCCTCTGTTTTCAAGGCTGCACGCAACCTTGAACATTATAACCTATGGTGACCAGTGTGAGAAACCTGGGGCGTTAGCCAGCAGTGTTGTGACATTGGCAGAAGTATGAGAAAATTTTTCAGAACAAAGAGATAACATGCAGAAAGCAAGAAAAAATTTAAATAGCAAGTTTCTATCTGTCTCCAGAAAGTTCTGTCTGTGGAAGGTTTATCATAAAGGAAGCCTGCACCCAGCGTCCTGTATGAGCAACCTACAAACCATCCCTGTACCAACGGGAACTTGCTGACTGGTCTGGGGTCGCACTGGGTGTTCCTTTATTAGGCTGTATTTATTGTCATGATGGCAGTAGCTGCGTGATTTATGGCGTAGGCCTCTGGAACCGACGTGAGCAGGAAATAGTGCAGCCGCAGCCCACTTCGTCCGACATACCCCGTCTGTTCAAAGTCCATGCAGACGTCTCCTTCTCAAAGACATTTTCGTGCTGCTGTTTTCTTTCTCTTGCTTTTGAAATACTGAGTTGTTCAGTGCAGTCCTGTTTGGGAATGCCACGTTCCCAGGATGAAATTGTGTTAGCCAAGCCAAGACTTGGGTTGTGTTTCTATGTTGTCAGATCTGAGCTGTATGAGCCCTTGTTATCATGGGGAGGATGGGACATATCAATCCTTCCTCTCAGGAGGCAGAGATCTCCTGGGAAAGCCGCCTTTCGGGCACCTGAGATCCCAGTCGGCCCAGGACAGGACTCCATCAATGAACACGTTCTGTCTTGACTCTGACATTTCTGTACAAAAACCCGTCAGGGGCTGCGGTTCCATTATCCACACTAGGCCAGGGGCCCTGGGAGGTAGCCAGGGTGGAAAGGAGTCAAAATTCTCAACTCTTATAATTTCCCCCCCTTTTTTTTTTTTTTTTTTTTTGGTGTGTTCTGGGAAAACCAAAAAGCAGAGGCCTTTCAGATGGACTCCATTAGCAAATTCTGGTCTCTGGCCACAAATGTCTGTTTTGCTTTGTGGCTCCCTCTCCTGTGAAATCAGCATCCAAGTCAGTAAGGGGTGACTGCCTTTTACCAAAGCTCGGCTCTGTTCTGATGTGGAGGGGGTTGGTCAGCACCACACCAGCTCTCCATCTTGAAAAGGCAAGGAGGCAGTAGAGAAAAAATATAAAATCACTTTTGATATTGTGTGAGAAAAAGTGAAAAGGGCATATTTGAATCTTTACCCAAGCTTGAGTAAGTTTGTGTTTCTCGCTCAAGTTCCTTTCCAGTGAGGCGCTCTGACTCGCTGTGGCAGACTCTGGGAAAGGCCTTTGGGATCTAGAATTACAGAGCCTCTGCTTGCATTGAGTTAGCTGTCATCCAGAGTTTGAGCTTACTTTGGGTTGGACGACACTGGTGCTCAGCGGGTCTTGTTGGGTAACCTGGCACCAGCACCTCTTCCACGTGGAGGCCTTCCCACAGGGTGTGGGTAAGCCTGCCTTCAGATACCTGTGTCAGTCAAAAGTCTTTACCACAAATATAGCAAAAGCTGTCGGGTCCTGTCTCTTTTTTCAGATAAAGCTCTATGCCTCTGTTCTTGAGAGCTCTGACTGTGCTGAGGCAGTGAAATGAGCAGTGTTTATCCCCTGAGAGAAGAGTCCTCTGTTGATACAGGAAATATCAGTCCCACAGGTGGACGACACCCTAGGACGCTGGTTCCACAATCACTCAGAAAGTATCCTGTTTGCACACGTTTGCCTAGAATGTTCAGTTATCTAGGATGGGTGTCCAATATAGGGGTTGACAGGAATATTCTCACAGTAGTTGGCTTTCAAATTATTTTTCACATTTGACAGCAACTATATTCCAAAAGATCATTAGATTATGTCAAAAAGCGGTTTGGAGAAACTTCTGTCAGTTGGAGGGACTCTGGCTCTGATGTTTCTACATGGTGTGCAATGTTTCTGTGTTCCCATACGGTTCCTGGCCTCCCCTATCATGAGTTCCGGTAGAAGCCACTGTCCCGAACCATGACGTGACTCAGAGAACACTGAGGGATGGCTGTGGGCACTCAGAAATTTGGAATTCCGTGAGGTGTGTGATGGGATGAAAAGAGTCCTCGGTATATATCTGTATCACATCTTGGACAGAAATCTGACCTGAGTGTATGGAAACAGGCAAACAGGAGGGCCATTATTAATCTAAATTTTTATTGCCTTCAAGTAGTTGATTATTCTAGTTGTATGTTAGCTAGAAAGCCAAATAAATGCCAATTCAAGCACTTGGAGGTAAGGACAATATTGGATTTTGGTTTGTTTTGGAGATTAGAATAGTTTGTGCCCACAGTAAGTGCTCAACACTATTTGTTAACTATTTGAGTGAATAGCAAGGCCCTAGATAATGTTGCATTCATGGTCTTCCTCATCAGCTTAGGCCAGTGTTCCATCTAACAAGGCAGATCCTTCAAAGTTCTTATGTATTATTTTAGGTAATAATGTTCCTATTTACCGAGAGTATGTTTTCATGGAAAACCGTGTGAGCCACAGACACTGTGTCACCAGCTAAGCATCTTTGGTGTGTCATCAATAATCACTCAACTGACTGTTCTGTGTAACTTATAATGTGGTCACCAACCCTTAAATTGTTGGGAGGACATGTCTACAATGAAAGGGTTGGGAAACTAAAAAAACTGTTACTTTTGATCACTTTGTGGAATTTCATGAGTCCCTATTTGACACTTCAGTTTCTGTTCCTAGGACAAGGTTAAGGGGAACAGAATTAGGAAGTTGCTTAGGAGTGAGCTTTTCTGTTTATTGGGAGTTGGTACCAAACATTCATAAATTTATAATCTGCATTATGTTCCAGCAATATGTTAATGCTGAGTTCATAAGATTAATCAGGCCACATGCTGTCCTGTGGTTTCACTAATATAGTTCTGAGTTACATCAGCATTTTCTCTTCCACAGCACACACAAAAAGCCTTACAGAGCAGTATGTAAGCAGTCCTAACAGGCAAATGTTCAGACATAATTAAAGATGAAGTTTAGCTTTTCTGTTATGGTTGGTGAACAAGATAATGTTCTTTAACTGTACGATAGGAAAATAGAGCCAAGCCATTTGGCTGCCAAACACATTCTCATTGAAACTCCACGCAGGACTTCACCAATTGCTGGAAGCTCATTCCAGGAATTCCAGCCTCTAGGAGATCACTAAGGAGTCTGGTAGAATGAGAACCTTCCAAGTCTAATGGGTGGAAACAGGTCATCCCTACTCTCTGCCCACATCCTCCTATGTGTGCACTCTGCTTCTGGAATTTTTAGTAACTAGATAGCCACTGGAAATGGAAATCCATTCCTTTGGCTAGACTGCAAACTAGGGAGATTCGTGCATTCATTCCACAAAGGTAAAATTTTGCTACTGTTGGTTAGAAATTGGATCATAATTTTATTTTATTTTTTTTTAAGATTTTATTTATTTATTTGACAGAGAGAGAGATCACAAGTAGGCAGAGAGGCAGGCAGAGAGAGAGGAGGAGGCAGGCTCCCTGCTGAGCAGAGCCCGATGCGGGCCTCGATCCCAGGACCCTGAGATCATGACCTGAGCCGAAGGCAGAGGCTTTAACCCACTGAGCCACCCAGGCGCCCGTGGATCATAATTTTAAACTGAAGTTGTATCTTCTTCACTAAAGACATGCCCCCAATTTATAGCAAAATGAACCAGCTGCAATAATTATTCATTCAACAGATGTTTCCTGAGCACCTACTTGGGCTTGGAAGCCTGCTTAGCACTAGTTCAACACTGGTGAGAGTCTACACTGATCGTAGCCTGAGGGGTTGAGGGGTTATGTCTTCTGAATCATGAAACAAGTGCTTTGTGCCTTGGCCTTGTGGCTGTCACCATTTCCACAGCCTGCTGCCTCATCATCTCTGTTGAATATGGCACTGCCCACCCAGTTAGATGGGCTGAATCCCTGACAGCCTCTAAAAATGCCAGATTCTGGAATCAATTACAAATGAAGCATTAAGTTGACATATTTACCTAGTCTGGCTGGACTGACTTGTTCAAATTGACTAATTATTATTGAGTTGTGTAGAGATGATAAGCAAGAGGATCTGAGGCACTTGGGCCAGAACCTATGTAAAGGAACGGGATGCTAGCTCTCCCTTCACCCCCAGAAGTCAGGCAGCATCTGAAACAGGTCAGATCCCACCTGCCCCACTTCCGACCATCTCACCTTCTCCCTCCCCCAGCGGCATACTCTCTTGATTATTTTCCATATAATAATAATAATCCCGCTTTTCCATATAGTAGGCACATTTTTAAATATTACACAAGCCTGTTTTACAATAAATACTTCGAAGTCATATTTGAAAGAAGAGGTGCCTTGCTGGGACGTATTGGGATGTATCATATCCTCTTTTTTATTTTTAAGATTTTATTTATTTATTTGACACAGAGAGAGAGATTACAAGTAGGCAGAGAGGCAGGCAGAGAGACAGGGAGAGGAGGAAGCAGGCTCCCTGCTGAGCAGAGAGCCCGATGCGGGCCTCGATCCCAGAACCCTGAGATCATGACCTGAGCCGAAAGCAGAGGCTTTAACCCACTGAGCCACCCAGGCGCCCTCATATCCTCTTTATTCTGGATCTAATTTGGGCCCAGAGGACTGGATAATGCACATTCATTAAGCACCTCTACTTTTTTGATGCTCATGTGCAGGAATTGGTCTATAGACACATGTGTGCACATACACACACACATACCTACACACACACCAAAAAACCCAGGCTTGTATATATCTAGAATAACCCTGCTCTTTAATGCTTATGTTTGGTTTCAGTCAAATCTATAATGCTTTCTTCACATTTGCATTTCTTCTCCTCTTATTGTCTTGGAAATGATAAGAAATTGGCAGTTTTCTCACTGAACTCCGAACGTTCAGCATGCTGCTGGTAATTTATGGAACCTGTCCGCCGTATCAGTTCCTTGTCTTATAACAGCCTTTTATTTCTTTGGAGATCAAGACCATCATCCTATTATTTTAAGTATTTTTCTCCTTGACACTGTCTCAGCTGTGCTGTTCTTCCCCTTCTCCTAGGCAATCTCCTTATCTTAATAAAATATAATTAAAGCTGCACATAATTCCAGTAGGCCTTCCATTCTACTCAAAAAACTTCTGTGTCTCGCTCACCACTCCTCCCCCTTCCTGTACTCTAGTCCCGTAAAATTCCTCTGCCTGCACAAGGGACCCACTCACCTCTGACAGCACACAGCTGTGATTACTTTCCCATTCATCACCCCTAAAAATGAGTTTGCACTTTAATTTGCAAACATAAAATATATGTATTTGTTGACAGTGAATTAAACTGAATGTGGATCGGTGTAATTACTGCCGGTTCAGATTATTTTGGGGAAACGCAGGGAGGGAGTCCCGTCTGATGCAGTTATTTGGTATAGCTCCTAACAGCATCGCTCTCAGATTTTGAGGATGCAACTGCTAGTGTACATACTAACATTCATGGAGTCCCTTTGCTCTTTAAGATGGAACTCAGAGACGTGTGGTCCAAACTACTATGGAGTGAATTCCTCAAATATGTGTCATATTCAAGAAAAACACGGGTTCTGGGAAGTTTTTATAAAACAACTGATTTGTATTCTTCAAACAGGTCAATGTGAGGCAAGGAAAAAAATCCAAGGGACTGTTCTGGATTAAAGAGACCAAAGAAACATGATCAGTAAATGCAGTGCATGATTCTTGATTGATTCTTAAGCAAACAGCAACAACTATAAAGGACAGTATTGGGGTGATTTGGAAGATTTGAATATGCATATAATACATATAATATTTTTGTATCATTTTGATCTTTTAAGAGTCATAATACTGTAGTTATATAAAATTCCTTGTTCTTAGGTGATACATGCTCAGCTATTAGGGTACATTGTCATAATGTCTTCAGCCAACTGGTCCAATGGTTCAGCAAGGTTAAGTGTAGATACGGATGTTAGTGTGTATACAGATGCTCATACCTACACTCTTACACAAAAGGTCTTGTCATTCTTTCTTCTAAATGAGGGAAAGACAGGTTTCTAAGTTAACTTCCTGCTGATAAATACAAGATTTTTCTTAAACTTTGGGAGGCAAACTAAAGGGTGTGGGCAATGGGGGAGGCCAGCACACCTGAGCCCTTCCCTTGCAAGGTGTGGGTGGAAGGTCCGTCTTACCAGCCTTCCCCGCATCTCCACAGTGTCAATCCTTCCACTTGTGCAAAATTAAACACAACCACCAGCTAACTGCAAGAGGTTCTTCTCCACTATTTCTTGACAAAATGAACCCAAGAAATTTAAATCACTTGACGCTGGATGCCCTAAAATAGGGTGGCCAATTTTGCTGTGTTACTTCCTTGCTTTAAGCAGAATGGAATGGGGGAACGGTGAACCATGTGATTGTATACCCCTTACTTTCTAGGAGTTTTGGAAGGGCAACCCCCCCAAATGGGATGCTTTTTATCTGTCATCCCTTCTCATACTTTGGGATGTAGTTTACCCTCTTCTTTACATGTTTGTTGAATTGTGTGTGGGAAGGTGAATTGGCTCTTAACATTTTGAAATAAAGTAGGCTTGGTTTCTTTGTAAATTCCTCTAATTTTTGGTGAAGTAGTTCTGTGGGAATTTTTTAATTAATATATAAATAGAAAAATTAGTTTTGAAAACATAATGCCATCTTAGAAAATACCCAAAAAAGGGTGGTGGGGAGAGAAGAAAAATGAAGCCTAGGTCTTGAAGTCAGTTACAGCTTTGGGGGAGAAGTGAGGGAAAATGCCCCACAGTCTGGTGAGGCCTCCCTGCAGGCAGCACTCATGTACCAGGGAGAGGTTGGTGTCATAGGAGGACCATTTCACATGTTCTTTGCTTCACTTAAGACTTGTCCCAAGCTGCCTTTGGACTTCATCATACAGTGAAGTGAGAGCTCTTCTTCATAAGTAATCCTTATGTTGGTAACTTAAAAAAAAAAAAAAACACTTCCCATCATAAAACCAGAAATTTTTTTGAGAATTTATGTCCTTGTGTTCTCTCTAGTGTATCCAGTTTTGTGATTCTCCTGGGTCAGAGGGTGGAAAGAATCTGGGTCATCAGCATGTGCCACATTCTGTGTGTTTCATAAGCATTTGTGAACATAAAGTGATATTTTCTACTGTGTGAGTTGCAGTTAAATGTTTCTATTTTTTTATAGAGTTGCTCTTACATTGTTATCAGCCAAAATATTGTGTGGCTAAATGATTTCAGTTCATCTAATTTGCTCGACAATTAGACAACTATTTTAGCCTTGGGAGCAAAATATGTTCATCATAAAAAAATTAAGAATGCGATCTAAAGTTCAAAGCTGAAATATTAAACTACTTAGTGGAAAGCTTTAAGAACTATGCACTTAATATGCAAAGAAACAGTCATTTCTCACTGCTATAAATTTCATTCTGTCCATAAAAGGAAAATATATCAAGTTTAACTATTTGATGCTAAAAAAAAATTCCATTAGGTCACCTTGTAAGTTCTCTAAACATCCCTATTTTTCCTACATGCATGAATGGCCTTAGGTTATGTTTATATTTCAATTTTAAAAATGCTTACCAAACATGCATATGGTTTCCATTACTAGGAATAAACTACCCTAAGTTCTTTGGATTTGCTTTCTTTATTCTTTATTATATGTTTAATTAGTTATGTACTTTATAACTTTCAATATTTTGGCATTTTAGAATACAGCAATGTGTTATATTGCCGTGATCCACATATAGTTATATTTGGAATATGTTATGCCTGAGTTATAAAAATAATTTGACACATCCACTATGTTCATTCAGTGGATATCATATCTGCCAAAAATATTACCACTTACACATTGCTAGCTTTCATACATAATTACTTACTTGTTCATCTCAGGACATAATGTCAGCTTGTACTATGTAATATAAAATAATCTCATCTCGATGCATAACGAACTTCTATTATCTAAGAGTTGTTTCTCTTTGATGGCATTTTCCTTCCATAAAAAAATATATTTCTGTAAGAGAAAAATTACAACATTTTTTTAATTAATGCTTTTTTTTTTTTGGCACTACAATATGTTTGAGTGCCCAGTGATTAGGATCACTATTTTTAGTGGCAATGTGCTAAGTCTGTTCATGTGAGAAATGATTTCTTACCTCATGGCTCTCAGAAGGCATCCTATATATTGTAAGGTAATTAATTAAATAAGACCAGGATGAGGTGAGGATGACAATTGCTTTGGAGGTCAGACACAAGTGAAGTCACTATGGACGGAAAGGTTAGAGGCATCAGGGAACTGAGCCTTGAAGGATGGGAAAGATTAGATGTTATAGGGGTAGAGAGCCAATGCACAGAGAGATGAATGGAGAGAGCAGTGGAGGCAACGAAGATTCCTATCCAAGCTGAACACTTTGCAAACAACAAATGGCTGATGCTGTTACTACAATCCATTCACGTCCATGAGTGACATACTAATACTTTAATAGAAAAATGGGCAAGGGATAGAACAGTGAATTTATAGAAAGGAAGCACAGATGATCCATTTATGTACTAAAAGCTGTTCAACTCCATTAATAAACAATTAAATGCAAATTTAGAAAGTGACATCCTCTTTATTTTTCATATAAAATTCACAACTTTTAAAATCCAGTAGGGGTAGAGTGCCAAGGGCACCCTCATGCATTTTCTGGTGAGAGTAGAAATTGGTACAAAAGTCTTTTAAAGTAGTTTATGGTTGGCATCACTACTATTTTAAATGGACATGACAGTTAACCCAACGCTGCTTAGAATTTCCTCTAAGGAAATTTTTAGATTTATACATAAATCTCATTTATCTCATTTATCATTCATAAAGCTCATCATTGGATTACATATGACAGTGAACAATTTGGGAGCTACATAACTTTCTAACAGTGACATAAATAAAAGAATGTCATTTTAGTAAGTAGTGTTGAGTCCTTAAAATCTATGCTCAGAAAAATTTTAGTGACGTGTAAGTCATAGAAATAAGTGGAATAGTAAAATCCAAAATTTACTTAAAATAAATGTATGCTAAAAAAGACTGGATTAAAAGATCCCAAAGCATTAGCAGTTATTATTCTGAGTGGTAAAATTATGAATGGTTTGTATTTAGCCTTCTATTTTCTAAATTCTGTTTAACAAAAATTAATTATTTTTAGAAAAAACATATTAAACTTTCATCTATTAGCAATTTTTTGAAACAGGACAAATGAGATAGTTAGCGTAAAGTCCCAAAGAGGAGATTTTATAAATTGGTAAATGCCTGTGTTATCCCTGGACCAGCTAATGAAATGAAGTTACTGAAGAAAAATGTGTGTGTGTGTGTGTGTGTGTGTGTGTGTGTGTGTGTGTGTGCTGATGTGTCATAAAGCTAAGAACAGTGTTCGGATAGAGTCTGTGCTGAGAAAGGTCTGGGTCTCGTCTACAGTTTGAGAGCCAAAAAAAGACACTGAGAGAGGAGTTTAGACACCCAGGCCAAAAATGTTAGTAGGGGTTGGGATAGCATAGGAATCAATGTACATAATTAACAAGAACCAGCATTGTTTAAAATATCTAGAACATTTCAGAGAAAGAGCTGTAATGGCACCCATCTTGTGTAGTCAGAGTAGGAATTATTCTAAGAAACTCTCTGTCATGTATTTACATGCAAATTACCTTCAAATGACTTTGTAAATCTTAAGAACTAAATGTCGTTTTCAGAGTCATCTCTGGCCTCTGCACATTTGGCCTGAGCTGCCAATATGTCAACATGTCAGCATCACATCTCAACAGTATGACATCAGTGACTGGTGAAGCGATTCAGGCCTCTAGTTCAGACCCATTGGTTGCTTTTAAACAGTTACCATCAAATATCAGCAAAATCCAAGTGAAAATCTCTTTGGGGGCTCTTTTCGTTGAAATTCTACCAATTACTTGAAATATACCTGTGTATTTATTATTATAAAGGAGGAAAAGGTGACCCTAACTAGAGATTACTGTGAGCATTGCCAACTGTATAAACACAGTGTTCAAACAGATAAAAACTAAAGGAAAACCATAACTTTAGGACGAAACTTTTCACTTTTGCCCTAGCAAATGCTTATAAATAACAAAATGATAATAAATAACAAAACAGAATTCTAATATTTATTCCATTATTTGGTTTATTAGCTTTCACAAGTAAGAAAATCCATGATAAAGACTAGAACCTTTTAAAAAATGCTTAACAATTTGAAAGATATGCATCTGATCAACAAATATTCAGAAATTAGATATTATGTCTAAACCTGAAGAATTGTCCATGGGAGGGAAAACAGAAAATACCAAGTTCAGAGGAAATAAGCAAGGAGTTAGAACCTAAAGGAACAACAGATTCTGGACATTGTCAATGACCAATCACAGACCAAGGTCTGTTCAAACTCATGCCTGTCCTGACCTCACATGTGCTCATGTGTACAGCTCCTTCATTGAATATACAACACATTTGCAGTACAAGTGAGTCATCCTAATCCTACAGTAAACACACTCACATTGGCAAATGTGTATGTAGATGCTAAATATACGTTCTTTATTCATTTAACAAATACCAAATGAGGAGCTGTAATGAGCCAGGCAGTATTTAAGCTCTGCAGAACAGAATTAACCAAATTCTTTCTCTTGTAGAGCTTGCTTTCTTATGAGAGAAGATAGACCATAAAGAAAATAAGGAACTTATCTGTATTCTCAAGGAACATAAAGCTAGAAAGAAGTATAGGGAGCAGAGGGGAGGGGAGAGAAGTTGCAAGGGGTTAAACATATAAATAGAGTAGCCCAAAAAAGGTCTCCTTTTGAGCACATGATTAAAAGGAGAGGGGAAGTGAGCTCTGAAGGTGTCAGGGGAAAGAGACTTCAGGCAGAGGGAATAGTCGGGAGGCCAGTGAGGTTGCAACAGAAGGAACAAAAGGAAGCATTTTGGGGAACAAGATCTGTGAGCTGATGCACAAGCTAATGGAATCATGCAAGACATAGTAGCGGTTGTAAAGACCTTAGCTTTTATTAATTTTGAAAAAAGGAGTGATATTCCATTCTTATTTTTTTAAAGATTTTATTTATTTATTTGACAGAGAGATAGAGAGAGAGCACAAGTAGGCAGACTAGCAGGTAGAGGGTAAGGGAGAAGCAGGCTTTCCATCAAGCAGGGAGCCCGATGTAGGACTCCATCCCAGGACCTTGGGATCATGACCTGAGCTGAAGGAAGCCGCTTTAACCGACTGAGCCACCCAGGCGCCCTCCATTCTTTTTTAAAAACAAAAACATTTCCTATACTTGTCTTCAATTTCTTTAAAAAAAAAAAAAAACAAAAAAACTAAATGTGGCTGCTATGTTAAGAAGAGACCATGATGATATGAACATTTTAATAATATTTGTTCTTTCAGTCCATGAACATGGACTGTCTTTCCATTTATTTGTATCATTTAAGTTTCTTTCATCACTGTTTTATAGTTCTCAGTATATAAGTCTTTCACCTCCTTTGTTAGTTTATTCCTAAGTATTTTATTACTCCTAAGAGCTCAGAATGTGACCTTATTTGGAAATCCGATCTTTATATAGGCATTTAAATCAAAATGAGGTCATTAGGATAGGCCCTAGTCTAGAATGACTGGTGTTCTTATGAAAAGGGCAAATTTGGGGACAGGCACATAGAGTGGGAAGATGGTGTGGAGAGACACAAGGAGAAGGCTAAGGGAGGACAGAAGCACAGACCGGAGTGGTACTGCAGTTCAGCGGAGGGTCTTGTGATATAACGGAGGAGCTGGGGAGTTCATGAGGGAGCCATTGTCACGACTGTCTATGGGATGTGACCTGGGTCAGAAGAGAAGTAAGGACATGAAAAGGTATGAAGGCCTGGATGAATGAAGGGGTAGAGAATTTTTTAAAGACAAAAGAAACTGTCGTCTCAAACAAATCATAGTCTAGTGAAGAAAAGAGTCATAAAAACAAAGCAATTGGCACTATGAAAGGGGACTATGGAAGACACAATGGGAATGTTCCCAGCAGAGTTAAGGTCACCTCTGCCAAGGGGAGGGGGACCAGGAACAACTTCAGAAAGGAAATCATAAAGAATGAATGGAAATGTGACAGACGGGCAGGTACAAGGCGAGGACATCATATGCAAATATGAACCCCAGGGATGACAATGAGTGTGTGGACTGCAGGAAGTGCATTTATTAACACACTAGAAACCACCTTCTTCACTCTCCAGGATTATAAACAATAGCTACTGTATTTCCTAATTACAAGTTTAATGCTTCCTATCACTTCCCAGTATGTGTGTGTGTGTGTATGTGTGTGTGTGTGTATAATTTGTTGTATGTAACTTCTACAAAAAACCTATTGTGTAAATTTTATACATATATATATATAAGATTTTTAACTGACATGTACATCTAATAAATACGGAGGAAAAATACATTGTTTCTCTTTCCCCTTTTGCCCACCAACCGTTATCATTCCGACTTCGTTTCTCTGACCTCCTGAATGTTCTTCCTAGCCACATTTAGGGTAATCTCTCATCTTCTGGCCTTCAGGCTACTCTGTCTGCCAATATTCCAGGAGACAAACTTGGACATACAAAACTCAGACTCTACTATGTTTAGTTTGGGTTCCAAGTGTTGGGGGGCAAGAATCTCCTGTCCCCTTTAAGGTCTTTCTAGCCAGACTAAGAATCAAATTGACATGAGGCAGATTAATAGGAGGATATAATATTTAATTTCCTATGTTTATTTCCTATGTTTGGGGAGTCCACTGCAAAGACAGGCAAAATGAGATATATATATATATATGTCATTCTGAGCTAAGGAGAAAGTAGATAGGGGTCTGGGCCCAAAGGGAAGGAATGCAATTCACAGGAAAATGAAAGAGTTAAATGCCTGGTAAACAAATGTTTGCTGGGCCACTCAGAAACCATGGGACACAGACTTTGATCAAACAGGCCTTGCTCAGTTCCTCCCTCTCTACCATACCTAGTTCATATCATAAGGTAGTTATCTATGGTGAGAGCTGTCTTCCTGGAGCAGGTCCTCATTCTAAATTCTTTTTAGACAGTTGAAGGGGAAGTAAAGAGCTTTTCCTGAATCTGCGGGGTTTTGATTGCTTTCTAACTTAAAAGAATATTCATGCCAAAGTGGCCCGTCTTTGGGCAGCCGTATTTGGCCCCTACATGAGCAAATAACACACACGAGTATTAAGAACAATATAATGGAGCTATGGGCACTCTAACATCTTGGTTGTGAATCATGAATATGTCGATGCAGGTTTAAAATTTTTTGTTTTGAATTGTTTAATCACAAAGATAACAGAAGTCACCTATGCTAATCTTACACATCGATGTTTTCTTAAATGCTTAAGCGATAAGGACGTGACTTAATATGGTAAGGCCTCAGCAGAGTAAAACTCAATAGGCTACAGAAAATAATCATAACATGAGCAAGTCCTCTGGGATCTGTAGCCTCCTGATTACAGAGTTCTGAAAGCTCACACCCAAGATGGTAAAGGATGCTGTAACCAATCAGCACTGCTCCTGACTAATAGCAACCTAAAGAAATCCCACCTATCAAAAACCCTATGGACAAGAGAAGGCTTTTTTGGACAGGGGGTGTTCAACACAGCTCCTGGCGCAGAAGCGTATTTGGGTCTGGAGAAACAAAGAGAATAGCTGCTCTGTGGGAGCACATTCTCCAAAAGTTGCATGCTTGCACAATTGTTTATAGGAATCTATTGATAAGGTGATAAATAGATTAGAGAAACTCAGAAGAGAGAGTTGTCTGAGGGGCACCTTTCTCATTCATTCATTTATTCAACTAATGCTTGTTGGACACCTACATTGTCGTAGGGGCTGGGACTACCGTAGTGAACAAGCTAGAGAAACTTACATTCTAGTGATGGCCACATACCAGAAATGAGCGTATGGAAGAAATGGGTAGTATGCAGAAAACGTAAAGGAGATGAACAGGATAAGAAATGATTGATGGTGACTCTTGGCCTCATACAAGCCTTACTGTCGACGAGGCAGTGTTCCACATGAAATATTCAGGGTGGTCAGATTCACATCCATCTAGCCTTCATTGAGCACACATTCTGTGGCATTCCTTTGACAGGCGATTTCATAAAATGGATTCCTTGTCAGCATTCTTTTGATACTTCACAAATGACGGGTTATCAACAAGAGTCCTGGGATTCGGGTGTTTGTCACCCAACTTTATACTACTATTGACTGGGTTAAACTTGGAAATGGAGATTAGTCATGCCACACTCTAAATCCAGGCTCAGAAAATAGTGGGGACGGAAAGAATTTCCCAAGTCGCAGGGAATTTCCCACATTTGAAATACCAGTTCTGTCTCCCCCATTGAGGGTTTGGGGTGATGGCAGTTGGTCCATCAGGAACCAGGATCCTATGAGCACACCCTTCATGAAAGGAACACAGAAGCTCTTAGTAATGCAGAAAGTAGGTCTTCCTGTGGTCACCGGATAAAATCATAACCGCTGGAGTACTGTAAGAAAGGGTCTGCTTCTGTTCGGTGGTGCATTTGAAAAGACACAGTTACAATATTAAATCAGCAATAACGTTAGGTAGCAGTTTCTGAACCACAGCTTGGAAAGTTTTAGAGATGGTTGTTTCCAATTTCATTTATTAAACTGTGGTTAGAAGATTTGGGTATTACCTATGATGGCAAAGAAAGAACAGACTACCTTAAGTGATAATTTTGCATTTTTTTAGCACTCTGTGTTTTCTTTCTCAGTTGATCCTTTCTTTTTTCATCTGCAGTGACTCTGTGTCTTTGAACTTTTAAGTCCAGACTCCAATGGAGTTTTCAATGGTTGGTTTGTATTTTGACTATGAAATTCAGAACATCTTTGTTAATGATTTAAACAGATATTTCTGTATCTGTATATTCTGTATCTGTAACATCAAACTTGATGTTCTTTGACTAGCACCATTTTGACTGCTTCATTAACCCTAGCAAATAGAATGAAATTTGAAAGTTATGCTCTTTTAAAAGATTACCTTTGTGGTTAAGGAATAAGATTGGGAACCAGTGGGAAGAGGTGACCTATGACATCCTTAAAAGAGTTATATCTCCACTCTATAACACAGTAAAGATTGAAGCACTACACAAACGAGCCATCAATTGCAAAAACATTTTTAAATAGCAGTAACCAATATTATACAATAATTGTCATTTACCATCTCTTGCTTGACAGGAACTTTTCAAGATCTGCCATTCCCCAACTTTCAGGAAGATACTTGTAAAATCCCTAATTCCTGAGAATATGCATATTAAGAGCCATTGTCCCACGTGTCAGGCATTATTGACAATTGTTCAAAAGCCTTCTGATTTTAAGACTCCATTATTCTCTCCTTATTTTAATTCTCTCCTCTAGAGCTACCTCGCATTTCTTATCTGGTTCCCTGAGATGCAAAGTAACTTGGCTGCTCTGAATGAAAATAGGCTTGGAAGAACCCTTATGTAGCCTTATGTAACCTACAACATACTTCCCATGACCTTCCATGCTCTCCTAATCCCCACAGGCAGTTAGCATCTGCTAAAGCACATGCCAAGGGTGCCCCCCTCACAGAGAGAGCGCAGTTTTGTGCTTTCTTCCTCATTTTCCTCCATGTTGATTGGTTTTATCGCAAAAACCTCTATTACCTTGGATTAAAGTATTCCTGTCCCCAAATATCTCTTCTTCTTCTTTTTTTTTAAACTTATCCTTGATAGGATTGTCTGGCCGCTGTACCTGAAATTCTCCCAATGACCTTAGGTATTTGGAGATAGAAATTTAGGTGAACTAAAATTTTGCATAAAGAGAATTTGCATTTGAG
Organism: Ailurus styani; assembly: GCA_002007465.1. Taxonomy (NCBI): domain Eukaryota; kingdom Metazoa; phylum Chordata; class Mammalia; order Carnivora; family Ailuridae; genus Ailurus; species Ailurus styani. Next base: position 2,562,876 of record LNAC01000175.1, on the reverse strand, counting down.
AGGAGCTCATTGTATCCTATTTTAATTAATTTCAATAAATAAATAAGAGGTTATTTCTTGAACCACAGTCATATCTACACATTAACAGCAACAACAATTCAGACAGGTCAATCCTCACAATATCCCATAAGGGGTAAAAAACCCACATTCCTTTCTTTCTGTTGCTCTTTCTCTGATTCAGTGTGATTGTGTTGACAATCTGCCTGTTTTAGTTTGTTTTCACTCATTTTTCATGGTTTTGGGGGCAGATGGTTTTGTTTTTGTGTTGTGTTGCTTCCTGAAAGGCCAGATCTCTCATTTGGTTACTCTTCTTCCAAAATTTTGTTTTTAAATACAAAGTATGGTTTGCTTTAATTTTTCACCCAACTGGTTTACAAACTGTCTCTGAGTCATATGGTGGCACATTATTTCCATGGCCTTGCCTGAGCACTTTGAAAGAAACTATAGGCCCTTCATAGAAATGGCTACTCTTTTTTTTTTTTTTTAAACAAACAGCTGGCAAAGATTTTTGTTTTGAATAGGCTATTGATACTCATCAGGAGTTATCAGATAACTCTTTCAGTACAGCTAAGATGGGATGCTTGGGAGAATAACTGACTTCTCTCTGGAAAATGGATCCTGAGGGCCTTCACCTACCCCCCTGGGAGTTTGGAAATGGTTGTGCTTCCCTCTAGAGCCTTGTAGTTTATGGAAACAGCTTTGCGTGGAGTGTTTGGCTCTCGGGCCATTTGGAAACCTTCCTCCTTGGCAATATACGTATCTCTTTCATTTCAGACTTTGACGAGGTTAATAATATTTACACATACTTTTCTCCATGTTGTGAGATGTTAGTATAAGTTGGGACATGCTGGCTTGTCGTTTTCTAAAGTGAATCAGTTTATCTTTGGTTTAGCCTGAAATTGCACCAGAGAGTACGCTTCCTCCCGGGATCTGAATGTAAAATAACTGAAGCAGATTGAAGTTGGCAGTGACTAATGAAGTCTCGCGCGGAAGTCGGCAAGCCAGTGGGTTTCTGCGAATCTGGGAGGAAGAGTTGGTTGGGGGGTGGAGCCTGAGCCTCTTTGAAATCAAGGCATTTCTTCCTTTCCCTCTGCGCCCAGCTATGGTGGGGGAGGGGGACTTAAATATTCCTCCTACATTCTTTCTAAAGACATCAAATTCATAGTATACAAATTTGTTACATTACTGATAATTCCCAGCTAGCTTCCTTGTTTAATGAGCCATTTTAGCTGCCTGAAGGTATTCCACATACAATAATTTTAATCAGTCACATAAAATTTATGAAGCTGAGACTCTGGTGAAAATTGGCATAAATTAGAAGAGTGTTTCTCTGAGAACTCCTTCAGCAAGCTGGCCACCTCGTCCCACCTTTGGTGTTCTGGAAAGGGCTCTGTGTCAGGAGCAGATATCGTCGTGAACACCTTGCTCATCTGAAGTCTCATAGACACAAGCGTGGCATTGTTGTTTGGTCTTGTATGTGGTCAGTATCCGCCTGTGTTTCCATCCATCTTCTTACACACACCTTGACTTTAGAAAATATCAGCATAATTTCTTTGTTTCTGTCTTGTAATGTTTTATTTTTGCAACTCCTTTCTTGAAGCTATAAAACGGTTTCAGGAATCCATAGTATCACATCGCATTTGCTAGATTACATGTACACAATTTGCTCAGTGCATTTGGAAATATGTTTTGAAAGAAATTGGTGTGCTCTCTCCCTTCGGTTCATCTCTCACAGCCCTTGCCCACACGGAGAGCAGCAAGATTTGTGTTTTCCAGCTCATTAAACTGACAGCAGAAATTAGTTTGTGGTATTAAAAACTAAAAAGTTAAATTACAGCTACACGTGTCCTTTATGCAATGGGGCGTGTGGAAGATGTTTGATTTTAATGTTTGCTATAATGGAGAATTTAAATTACAATGTTTGTCAAATCTCTAATCTTTGTTACAGAGTGGAATATTAATTACGCTTTTAACTATGAGAGGTAAATAAAATGAGCATCCACCGCATGCCCAGGGGTAAATTGCAGATTACCGACAACGTGACATAATGCACTAAATGTCAGTTTTGTCAAACAAATTTAGAGGAACAGTTAAACTATTAGCTTCCTGTTGTTCCAGGGCTTTTCTTGCAGCAAGCCACTGTTTTGAGCAGCAGGGACACTGTGCCTTATGGAAGACTAAGGGAGTTAAATTGAATAAGCAAGATGAATGAGGAGACAGCAGCACAGACGCACTCAATTAGTTCATAACTGTCTATTAAACTTCTCTAGGTGGTTTCGAATAAACAGCAGATTAACTGCTGTACTTTTATGGGGTACTTGGGGAGCCATGGCAAAGGGGCAGTGTGGTGCTCAGCGGAAAGAAAAATTTTCTGATTCTCATTTTCCTCTGTCTTCCACATTTCACCATTTGAGACGGGAACGTCGGGAATGGCTGTCAGAGCCTTCTAGGGGTTTAAAGGAAGAGTGTTGGGGAACAGAACAGGAGCAGTACACCCCCTGGTCCTTCTCTTGGCCGTTCTCACGCAGAACAGTGGCATGATGCTCTCCAAAGAATACAGAGAATTCAGGCCGCTTGAACTTGTCCTCGGAAAGAGAGGAATTCAGGGAGAGAGGAGTGCTCCATGAATTATCCAAGTCAGGGTTTCTTTCCGCATGCTGAGAGAGTGGAAGGGGTGCCCAGCGCTGGGGCCCTTGCCTCATCACCGCAATATGGAGACTCGCAAGATGTTTGAACACAGCCTTGCTTCCAGTGAAGACATTATTTCTCATTTCAGTTTTTAGACACCCCCAATCTTCTAATGCTTGGCTTGTACAGCTTTGCAGAAGCATTCCGAGGTATGATCATTACATGGCTCCAAAGAAGAACTGTAAAACTTAATATGAAATTATTAAAGAAACAGTGTGGATTAAAGGGGAAGAGGGAGGGAAAGACAAAACCAAGAAAATGTGGGAACTGTGAGTAATGAATTGAGAAACTTTAAAGTGTTTCTACTGTTTCTGAACTTATGTCCTTCAGATATGCATACCGACTTGCTTTGGGGGGCATGCAGACATTACATAATGCAAACCATTTATCAGAATCCTGTTATACAGCACAGGGCAGTCATAAACTACTCCTGCTTTTCATTGTACACACACCCGGACACACGCACGCTCACACACGCACACAAAGGGATCCATTTTTCGTTTTCTCTTTTGAAAAAGCTAAGAAATTTACATTCATTGCTCCCATTGGCCAGGGTGGGGCATCCCTCATGGAGACCTGCCCCATTAGAAGTAACTGTCAAGAGAGAATTAGGAAAAAAACAACATGTGGTAGATGGGTTTGCTAAATCCATCATTTTTTTAAGTTAGGAAAACTATAGTTTCTCCTGAATAAGACTAATTTGGGGAACAGAGCCAAGACTTAATCTAGCTCTTGTGTATCTGTTTTGACACCTATGACCATAATTACTGGTTCACTTTATAATAGGAGTGTTTTCTTTCATCATCCCTGAGTTACCTATTCAAAGATCATTAATGTTTTTAATACCTAATTTTATTTTGGACTAAATGAAGCACTTTGTGCTGATGGATGTTATTAAACACTACATCACCTTTATAGTCATTAATGAGAACCATCAGAGTGAAGGCAGTTTACTCATCAAATACTGCACCAAACCCTTAGGATAGTAGATCACAATGAACAATGTAAGAATAATCAGATGAAGTGATAGTCAGGTGATTACCCGTGGAGAATTGAGGCATTTGGCTTACCTTGACCTTGAACTCTTTTCTCTCTCTTTTTTTTTTCTCTCCCATTAGCTATTGCCAATTTGAGAGGGTGTTTATTCTGCAAACTGCTGTCAGGAGAATTTGTCATAGAAGAGTAGGATAGGAATAGACAGGAAGGAAATCATTGTCCAAATGATAATCCAGAGTGTATTTCATCATTTTCCCGTGTGCCTTGATACTTTCTGGAGGCTGTATCATAACAAGTTTTGTTGGTTGCTGCCTTGACTTTGTCCACATGCCCATCTATCCTAACAGCTGCGAGTTTCTCTGAAGCAAGGACTCTCCTCTTCACCCCATGCCCCAAGCTGCTAGCACCTTTCTAGGCTCACAGAGAGTGCTTACAAAATGCTGAATGAATGAATGAAGGTTGGGAAAGAACGAAAGACATCTTCTCTGGATACCCAGATATCCATGAAGAAACAGCAGTATTACATAAACAGCATTCAGCTGTTAGAAAAGGGTTCAGTCTCATTTTTTCCCTCCTATTTATTGAATGCTTAGCAAATATTAGGAAGGGTGTTTTATAGGTATTTTCACTTAACCCTCCTGCTCTCCCTACAAAGTAGCTGGTATGCTCTCCCCTTTATATATGGGGAAACCAAGACGAAATTTCTGTGTCTTTCATATGGGAAGCCAGAACTGGCTAAGTATGTGCAGGAGGGGGGGAGGCTTCTCCTGGTGGCTGCTCTTTGCTCAGTAAAATAAGCATTCATCTGACAGAAAAGGGAGGACTAATGGAGGTATGAGGAGATAAGAGAAAATGGAAAATTCATTTTCCTAAAATGTAATCTCTATTATATTATTTTCTGCTTGGCACAACTCTTCTTGTCTAAGCGTTATGTCCCAACTTCTCAGATTCACCTCCAGAGTGTTCCACAGAGTGACACCAGGGCTTCACCATAGGCACCTCGTACCTTACGTGTTTTCCTAGAAGCTGGTTGACTTATGATAAATAATCTCTGAAATATATAACGATATAATAGCAATTGTAAGTATTAATTGTTGTATCTTGTCGGAATGAAATGTTAACAGGGCTTCAGATCAGTGGCCTAGAGCTGTTGCGTAGAAATGCAACCAAGCTTTCCAGTGGATGGTTTAGCAAGAGGTTTTCAACCCTATTAATTTTAATATATGGACCTCATATATTCCAGATATTTTTCACATAATATTTTTTTTAGTTCTAAACATCATTGGCAGAATGACTTACTGAGGATTCTCCTTTACTCAGTGAGGAGACACTTCACAGAAGAACATGGCCTTGCATGGCCACCAAGCAACCCAACGTGACATGAATGAAAACGAAGTCTGCATGTGATAGGCCCATATTTGCTTTGTCCCTGACTCCCAGGAGTCTTAACTATTCACCTCATACAATTGGGACTCATGTCAAATGTCCGTATATGTTGGCTGTCATGCCATTCAATACAGAGGGGGAAAAAAACCAGTTGTTTTATAAATTAAACAAGGTCACAAATCTCTTCTCTGTATGTATAGTATGTGCTAGAGAAGCTTTCCAATATCTTCTACCCAATGTCTGTTCCCCTTTAACTCTTTGACATGAACGAAGAGCACCATAGCATGACACAGACAGGCCATTATGTTTGAATTAGTTGAGGGTGCAGAGGGGGATGGTAGAGTTTTTCTCTTTGCTTCAGAAATCAAAAGAAAATGTGGTACCTGCTGGGTATATATCCCCTGAAAGTTGCCAGCACTGTTCACCAGACAGCTCCCAGATAAGCAGATGGCTTCTTTAATGATTAAACCCAATTTTTCTAAAATGCTAATTAGTTAGAGAAAGATAATTTGAAAGTCTGTTATACATTGCAGGAAATGTCTTTCATGTCTGTGTTTTTGCTGCTAAGAATCACACAGCTATCACCTGAGCAGGCTCAGTTTCTCTCTTTTTATTTAAATCATGTGACCGTTCAGTCTTAAGAAAAAGGGAAAGACAGTCAATGAGGAAAAGGAGAAGCCCTTTTCAGGATGAAATGCTTAAGTAAAAGGAAAGCTATTATTTTGTTTTCAAAATCAGGCTTATTGTTACTTCTTGAACTCTGCATTTGGAACGGTCTGTTCACTGACTTCATATGACACGTGCATCTCAATTCATAGTTCTGAGAATTTCCGTCAAAACATGGAAAAACCACATTGCCTGTATGAAAATTAGTTCTGGCTATGAGCTTGTCCAGCTAGAGGTCTTAGTCAAAATGTGTTAGGAACAATGAATTAAAATAATGGAGACCTGGACTTTGTTCTGGTCACCTAACTTTTCCTGTATGATTCCTTATTCAGAACATAGATTAAAATGTTATACCCTCCCTTATTTGTTTGTTGAATAAACCATTCATCCTATAGAATTTCCCACATTGTGGACTTGGCTGATGTATTCTTGTAGTGTCATTTAATATGTCCTTTTATTATCTGTATTTCCTATGAACTGGGGTAAGAACTAAAGGCTTCGTTAGATTCAGGTTTCTTGTTTTGGTAAGAATTGTTCGTAGGTGATGCTTTGTACTCTCTAATACATTGCATCAGGAAATACATAATACTCAGATTGTTTAGGGGGGGTGGTTTTGCCAATCTGATGCATCCATTATAAAGTTCCACATCAGCCTGTCCCTTAATGGTTTTTTAAGCTACTGATGATGATTGCCTAGATTTATTATTTTATTAGGGGTTTCAAAATGGTGATATCCTAATTCTATCATTCTGTCTGTATTTTTTAAGTGCCATTCTCTACTTAACTCTTTGGTTACCCTGAAATACAGTTCATATAGGAACTCAAGATAAATGTTTGATTTCTTCCCATTATTTTCCAGTTTCAGAATGAATTGATGCCATAACAACTTTATACATTGGCCAACAGAATCGCTATGGACTCAGGGATTTTAACATGTTTGATATTTTTGAATATTTTACAGTAATTCATGTTTAGATGTTTAAAGTATCTGATCTTTGGCCAATAGGAGCCCCTTGTGGTTGTCTCTTGTGGGTTTTTTTTTGTTTTGTTTTTTTTTTTGAGATCACTCCAGAAATCTTTGAGAATTTCCCTGTTCCTGGCATGACCGGATGTTTTCAATGCATTTTGTGTGCTGTCTTTCCCATGACTGGACTCAGCCATTTCTTCCAGAAACCCTGGTTTCTTTTAGTGGGAAATGGCATTTAGAGACCACAATCGGGCCGCAAAGGGTGATCACTGAAAACAGCATTGCTTCTAGACCCACGTCAACTAACTTCACCACAATCTTTAATCCTGTTGTCAGCTTATCTTTCTGCCATATCTGACGAGCCAACATCTAAGTCATTCCCTTTGTCTTTGTCACTAGGATGAAAAGGTCGTTGGCATATAATAAAATATAGGAGAATATTTTTATGACCCCAGAAAATGCCTCAAAACTATAATAGACATAATTGATACATTCGAATATATCAAAATTATAAACTTCTGTAAACCAAAAAACACCATGAACAAAATTTAAAAATAAGCCATAGGTTTGAAAAAGAAATTTTTAATATTTATATGTCAAAGTACTTACTTTAGCCTAAATATAAAAAAAATATCTGTACATCAGGGCCCCAGGTGGGTCAGTTGGTGAAACATCAGACTTTTGGTATTGGCTCAGATCATGATCTCAAGGTCATGGGATTGAGCCTTGCAAGCCCTGCATCATTCTCTGCACTCAGCAAGGACTCTGCTGGAGATTCACTCTCTTCCTCTCCCTCTGCCCCTACTCCCTCCCCCCCCCATGCTCACTCACTCTATCTCTCTCTCAAAAAAATAAATAAATCTTAAAAAAAAAAAAAACTGGGCATGCCTGGTGGCTCTGTCATTAAGCGTTTGCCTTTGGCTCAGGTCATGATCCCAGCGTCCTGGGATCAAGCCCCACATCGGGCTCCCTGCTCAGCAGGAAGCCTGCTTCTCCCTCTCCCACCCCCTCTTCTTGTGTTCCCTCTCTCATTGTCTCTCTCTCTGTCATATAAATAAATAAAACCTTAAAAAAATAAATCTGGACATCAATAATAAAAGTCAACTCAAATAGAAAAATGGATATAAAATATACATAAGCCATTTATAGACTAGCAATGTATATATAGCTAAGTAACATTTGAAAAGATAACCAGCCTCACACATAATCAGGTATATGTAAATCTGCACACTGTGAGATGCAATTTTTTTACCCATCAGATTAGCAAACATTTTTGTAACTGGTATTAAGGGTTGTTGAGTATGTGGGAAAACAGTTTGTTAAAAATGCTAACTTAGAGCAACTTCAATGATACTTTCAAGATTTCATTTTAATTTTGAAAAAAAAAGAATCCCTTTGTTTCCCATTATCCCCCCTACATAAACATACACACATGCACGCGTGCGCACAGCACATGAAAGCCAAATTATTTGCTTTTCTTATTTCTCTTAACAAGTAAGAATTTTGTACTACCAGTGTACCAAAATACTAAAATAAATCTATTTTGCTTTGCCTTTATCTGTAAAAAGGAGAAACTTACAAATTCAGAATCAGAGTTAAAAATATTTTAAGTGTGATTTTTATATTGTTCCATGGAGGAAGGAGTATATTTGACAATAAAAAGACCATGATATAGGATAATTAATAAGAAACTGTAGATCTGGGTTGGGAAGAATGGTGAATATATGTTTTAGAAAAGCCAAACGGTCAAATGACCACAGAAATGCCTGTAATATAAATACTTTATATAATAATATTTATAATAAAATTCTGGACACTGATTAAATGCAGTTGTATCATTCTCCTACTACTGCTGTAACAAATCACTACAAGCTTGGTGGCAAGTTATTATCTCTCAGTTCTGTAAGTTGGAAGCTGGATGCCTCTCCCTGGCTTCAAATCAAGGTGTTGGCCTGACTTCATCCCCTTCTGGAGACTCTAGGGGAGAATCTCTTTCCTTGCCTTTTTCACTTCTAGGGACCACTCAATTTGGCTTGTGACCCCTTCCTTCAAAGCCAACAAGGGTAGGTTGAATCCTTCTCATGCCACATTTCTTTGACCCACTGTTCTGCTACTTAAGATGTCCTATGATTCCCTCAGGCCACCTGGATCATTTAGGCTAACTTCCTTCTCTTACAGTTAGCTAATTAGCAACCTCAATTTCATCTGCAACCTTCATTCTCTTTTACCATGTAGTATGACACATATTCATAGGTCCTGAGATTGGCAGGTGGACATCTTCAAGGGGGCGTTCTGCCTAGTGAATGACCTTTGGATCCATGCACAGGGGGACATCCCTTTCTGGGTTAAAGCTAGTGCTTCTGAAATAATCTCTTTTAGTTGCTCTGTTCCACGATGGTTGCTAGAGCTCCTAAAGAAGTAGGTTGTATTTGTTCCTCAATAAATTAACCAGCAGCTATATTTTAAACTTGGAATAGGATGATTTTGTTCAAAAATTTCATCCTATGTGTTTATGAGCTTCTTGGATACTTAGTTCTGCATAGCCAAGGGGTCACCTGGACTTTATGATGATATCACCACTTAAATTAGAACATGCAATTTTCTTTTTCATTGGTCTCCACTTTTCCTATGTGCAGATACCCATGGCTTGCCGTTTCTGTTAGACATTCCAATTTTTCAGTGAGCTTAACAAACTTCATCAAGAAGAAACTGGAGGTACCATTCCAATATGACATGCATTAAAAATTCCTCTCTTTCTCACTTGTATTTATAGTCTGATAGAGGATCAACACTACACCAATTTAGTCTTGCTACAGAGTGACATTTTTGAAACCGTTAAATTTCAGGATAATGTGCACACATGGAATTCAGCAACATAAGCTGGCTATGAGTGGGGACCTGCCATCACTAATGTCACTTTATTCCCATTTTGCTCTATTGTGGATTGTACCCGTTTCATATTTTCTATGCCGTGACTGGTTCTAGTCCCTCTGGATCCATATTGCCCTGATATGAGGAATAAAACTAAACAAAATATTACTAAAGCTGACAGATACTGCATCTATTATTTTTACTGCTGACTTTTTTTAGTGTGTAAAAATCTTGTGCTGGTTTGGGAGATTACTTTAGGTGTTTGTGGGAGCTGTGAGTTACTCCCAAGAGGAGGTTGGATTTGTCGGGAGGGTGCTATCTGCAGGTGGATTTTGGAGAACAGGATTTGTGTGTGTTGGTCCTTGCTGCAGCATGTGTTCAGAGCAATTCAGCTTAAAACACAAGTCCAATAATTACAAAACAGGAGCTCTCACCGTCCAGGCACACGAGCCAAATATGGAATGATGGGGGGCAAGTGGGGCCTGAGGGCCTCACAAGGAATTTCTCTTTGGTGGAAAAGAAAACCTAGGAGGTGGGGAAGATGCCTGAGCAGATAGGTTAAAAATGGGGTGGGGGGGATGATAATTTAGCACGTTTCAGGACTGACCCAAAGGCTTTTCCTCCAAGGCTGTGATAAGAATAACGTTAAATTCATATTATTTTTTTTAAAGATGTGGAGTTTTTTTTATTCCTTTTCACCACTTAGAAAAAGGTAAAACATTGACATCCATGACCTGGCTGTGTGTTGAAATGTAATTCATGTAATTTCAACTTACTTTTAGAAGGAAGTCCATCTTTTCCAAATATTTCATTTTCTAAGTTTGGGAGAGAAAGACAAACTTTTTATTCAATTCATATGATAGAACTCTGTTCTTTGAACCTCTTCAACATGAAATACACAGAGTTATGCTTGTGTGTACCTGCTCACACACACGTGCGTGTGTGTGTGTGTGTGTGTGTGAGAGAGAGAGAGAGACAGATACTAAAGCTACTTATCTAAGAGATGGACATTGTTTTTCGCTTCTCTTGCTGGCGTGCATTTCTCTGCAGATGCCCTGACCTGCCATTGAGGCATTCCTGGGCATCTTCACCACTAGGTCACCCTAAAAAAAGCTGTAGCCTAAAGTGATGTGTTAGTACAACTCATCCCCACTTCTCAGTCACAGGGTAGAGAGACAAGTATGTCAGACCAGTCTTCCTTTAGCCACATCAGCTTGTCATTTTATCTCATCACACAGTCAATAGGTAAATTCTGAAAGAAACCCAACAAAGAGCAAAATATTGACTCGTCTTGATATGAATAAAACTATATTCTTTGTGATCAACACATGCCATGTTTACTCGTCAGTGTTTACTGTCAATGAAAACCAGAAGGTGGCTGGATAGGCGATAAGTGTGCTTCACAGTACTGTGTCTATAAGAGACAGATGGAGTGCGTTTCTTAGATGATGATACATTTAGCGGTGATATTAGAACACTCCTACCTTGGTGAACAACTATAAAGTCCCAGCTGGCAAAGTAAATAGCCTTTATTTTCAGCACCCAGATTTAAGCAATGGATAAATTTTGGTCAGTGATGCCAATGACACTCTCATAGAGATGATTTTATCTCAACATAAGAAAACAATACCACATGTCTAGAGTTCTCTAGCCTTGTGACGATGGGCAACTTAAACCCACTGTGCCTCTGTTTCCCCCTCCCTAAGATAGGAATGATAATAGTAATTTCCTCACTGGACTATTGTAAGAACTAAGAGAGTTAATGAACATAAAGTTCCTGGCTTATCTGAAGTTCCACATAAGTTTTTATAACTATTATCCTCATTGTTTTTGCTTGTAGTGCTAATTCTTTCAAGTTGAAATAATTAAATGTCAGACCACTGTTGTTTTTTCCCTTAAAATTTTACCTTTAAAAACAACATTATCTGGTAATTCTCACAGATCCATCTTTAAGGAGACAGCTCCATATTCGCTTAGGTTTATTCAGCTGGATCTTAGCAATTTGGTATAATGTATGCATTCTTTGACTCAGCCAATATCTATTTCATCCCTACTGGTATAATGTATGCATTCTTTGACTCAGCCAATATCTATTTCATCCCTACTGTGAGAAAAATTAAATACTTCTTCTCGGTTCCAGCCTCCGCCCCAGTCCTTAATTAAGTCAGAGCACACACTTAATTGTAGAAGACAGGGCCTGAAAGCCATTTGCCTCTTCATTCTTAAGTCTATATGCAATTTGAAAATCCTCAAGTTTTGCCATCCCAGTAGACTTTTAAATGACAAATAGCTTAAAAAATGAAGACACCTTTTCTATAGCTGACAACTTATCTTCAGGTGAGTGCCACTAAGTCATTTCTCAGTCACCACCTTTGTTGATATAACCCAACATGACACGGTCCCTAATAGGAATGGGAGGGGTGGCTACCATGTTTTTTGGTGAAGCCATGTTTTTGGTGAAGCCATGTTTTTGATGAAGCCATGCTTTTTGGTGAGTTGCAATAAACATAGTGACTAGGGCCCATATCGAGGTTGAGCCTTGGATTCCTTCCCCTTGAATTTGCTGGGTATCTGTGACAACATGCCCTTCCATCCTTATCCTCTCACAATTTCCAGTCAGTTTAGTTTCAGAGTGGAGATGAGAGGAAGAGTTACTTCTGCTTCCTTTGCAACCATGCTGCACTTGGGTCTTGACCGATGGGCATTCTGAAGGACACATAGCTCAAGGGTTCATTCTTCACCATGCTTTCTTTACTGGTCCCAAATCATACTGTCACATGTTGAATAACTTGCCAAAAAGTTTTCTCCCATTTCTTTCACCCCCATCACATTTCTTTTCTTATTTTTATGCCAGGAAATATAAGAGAAATAATGAAATATAATGAGCATGAAGAACCTTTCTTTTAATTTGAATCCATCTCACATTTCTCTCCTTCCCCACCTTTATTCAAGTTTGGAAATTTAGGGCTATAACATATTTTTCTCCCTCTAGTTTTATTCCAGGCATTATTGTAGTTTTTTTACTTTTAGAACACTTTTAGATTTACAGCAAAACTGATCAGTCAGTGCAGAGAGTTCCCACATACCCTCTGCCACATACACGAACCACCTCCTCCACTCTCAACACCCAGCACTAGAGTAGTACACTTGTGACAACTGGTAAACCTACATAATGTGTCATTATTACTCCAAGTTCATAGCTTACATTAGGGTTCACTCTTGGTGGTGTCATGCTGTAGTTTTTAACAACTGTATAATGATATGTATCCACTCTAACAGTATCATATGGAATAGTTTCACTGACCTCAAAATTCTCTGTGCCCTGCTTAGTCATGGCTCTTTCCCCACCAACCCATGACAAACACTGATCTTTTTATTGACTCCACAGCTTTGCCTTTTCCAGAATGGCAGATAGTTGGAATGAGACAATATGTGGCCTTTCCAGATTGATTTCTTTCACTTAGTAATGTGCATTTGTTTCCTCCATATCTTTTCATAGCTTGATAGTTCATTTTTTTAAGTGATGAATAACATTCCATTGTCTGGATATGCCACAGTATATATTTATCCATTCACCTACTGAAAGTAATTTTAGTTACTGTCAAGTGTGGGCATTTATGAGTAAAGTTGGTATAAACACCTCTGTGCAAGTTTTTGTGTGTATGTAAGTTTTCAACTCTTTGGGGTAAATACCAAGAAGTGTGATTGCTGGATCATATGCTAAGAGCATGTTTAGTTTTGTTTGAAACTGCCAAAGTATCTTCCGAAGTGGCTGTACCAATTTACATTCCCACCAGTAATGTATGAGAGTTCCTGTTGCTCCACTTCCTCATCAGCATTTGGTGTTGTCACTGTTTTGGATTTTGGCCATTCAAATAGGTTCATAATGGTATCTTGTTACTTTAATTTGCAGCTCCCTGATGACATATGATGTGGAGCATCCTTTCATATACTTATTTGTCATCTGTAAGGCTTCTTTGGTGATGTGTCTGTTAAGGTCTTTTGCTGACTTTTTAACTAGGTTGTTTTCTTCTTGTTGACTTTTAAGAGTTCTTTGTGTATTTGGATTTAGATCTTTATTCCTTTCTAGTATTTGCATTCAATGCCAGAAATTTCCCTCTAGTCACTGCTTTTGCTGCTTTCAATAAATTTTGTTAAGTTGTGTTTTCATTTTCATGTAGTTTAAAATATTTTTTAAATTTCTCCTGAGGTTTCTTCTTTGACCCATGTGTTAAGAAGAGCGTTCTTTAATTTCTATGCATTGTGGGATTGTCCAGCTGTCTTCTCTTACTGATTCTTAAGTTAGTTCCATTGTGGTCTGAGAGCATACATTGCATGATTTCTGTTCTTTTGAACTTATTAAGGTGTGTTTTATTACCCAGAACATGTTCTATCTTTGTGAATGTTCTCTGTGAACTTGAGAAGAAGGTATATTCTAATATTGTCAACTTAAGTATTCAATAGCTGTCAGTTATATCAAGTTGACTGATGATGCTGTTGAGTTCAACTATGTCCTTACTGATTTTCTGCCTTGTGGATCTGTCCATTTCTGATATAGGGGTGGTGAAGTCTCCAACTATGATAGCGGATTCATCTATTTCTCTTGGCTGTCTGTCAGTTTTTGCCTCACATGAGTTGATGCTCTATTGTTAGGCACATTAAGGATTAGGTCTTCTTGAATAAGTGACCCCTTCATCATTATGTAATGCCCTTTTTTACTTCCCATAACCTTCCTTGCTCTGACATTTTGCTGTCTGAAATTAATGTAATTCCTGCTTTCTTTTGATTAATATTAATATTGTATATCTTTCTCCATCCCTTTACTTTTAATTTATATGTATCTTCATTTTTAAAGTGGATTTCTTATAGACAGCATATTATTTGGGCCTTGTTTTGTGATCCACTCTGACAATTTCTGTCTTTTAATTGGTGTTAAGACCATTACCACATAAAGTGATTATTGATATTGTTGAATTGCTTTCTATCATATTTGTTACTGTTTTCTATTCATTGCCCTTCTTCTTTGTTCCTATTTTTGTTTTTCAATCTTTTTCTGCCTTAGTAGTTTTAATTGAGCATTTTATATTTTTCCATTTTTTCCTTAGTTTTTCTTAACTCTTTTTAGTGTTACCCTAGAGTTAGCAATATACATTTTTTTTTTTTAAAGATTTTATTTATTTATTTCACAGAGGGAGAGAGATCTCAAGGAGGCAGAGAGTCAGGCAGAGAGAGAGAGGGGGAAGCAGGCTCCCCGCTGAGCAGGGAGCCCGATGCGGGCCTCGATCCCAGGACCCTGAGATCTTGACCTGAGCCGAAAGCAGAGGCTTTAACCCACTGAGCCACCCAGGCGCCCAGCAATATACATTTGAAACTAATCCAACTCCATTTTCATATGACATTATACTGCATCACAGATAGTGTAAGTACTTTATAATAATAAAGGATTCCTCATTCCTCCCTCCTATCCTTTGTACCATTGATACCATTCATTTTACTTATACATAAATTATCATCAGCTGGAGCGAAATAAGTCAATCAGAGAAAGACAATTATCATATGATCTCTCTGATATGAGGAACTTGAGGGGCAGGGTGGGGGGTTGTGGGGGGTAGGGAGGGAAAAATAATGAAACAAGATGGGATGGGGAAGGAGACAAACCATAAGAGACTTCTAATCTCATAAAACAAACTGAGGGTTACTGGGGGGTGGGAGGGTAGGGATAGGGTGGATGGGTTATGGACATTGGGGAGGGTTTGTGCTTTGGTGAATGCTGTGAAAGATGTAAGCCTGATGATTCACAGACCTGTACCCCT